>OX578141.1:120223224-120483224 GCA_951213105.1 Amaurobius ferox
GCTTCAAACTTCATCGAAAAAAATCGTCCTTCTCTTTATGAAATCAATTAATATTTCATTCATATCAGCCATGCAGACTCCATGGACTAAATTATTTTGTGTTAAAAAATACAGGAATTCTAATACAACTCATTCTATATATTTTGCTGTTTGTATTTCACATAGTTGAAAAATAGGCTTAGTTGTAGAAATAATCAAATTTAGATGAGCATTTAAACTCAAATATATTGTCATTGCGTTGTTTCAGTATGTAGATGCACAGAATTTAAGCAAAAATAAAGTAGTTTTAAGACGGATACAACACTCAATGTGAATTAAAAAGAACTTTAAAAAATCACGATTTTGAAACAAGATGGATGCCATATAGCATTCTGAAGTGGGCCATGTGATCGTTTCATATCATGGTCACATGATCGTTTCATATAAGAGGTGTAATTATTATTTTAATTTTTATTTAAAAAACTACTGAATATATTTCGCTGAATTTTATTTATATATTTTATGGAACAATTTGAATATTACCTAAAATTTTCGAAGCAATTTGTGAATTTTAAATCCGATTGAAAAATGTTTGAAAAATTAGGTCCCATAGGGCTCAATGTACTTCATTTTTTCGACCCGGGTTCAATCCAAAACTAATTGGGTGATATTATTCATTTATATTCCCATAGGTTCTACAGACCGTCTGAACTACATACTAAAATTTCATTTTGATTAAGTCATTTTTACAGCAGTTATCGTGCTAACGGACAGACAGACAGACAGAATGAATGAACAAGGTCATAAACACTTTTAAACTTTGTTGTAAAGTGTTAAAAAGATAACCTACTTGATAGAAATCACATAATACACTGATAAATGTCCTGTGACATGTTGGCTCGCTGCCAAAACAAGATGACACTTGATTAGCTCTCTAAACACTCATGCTCATTGGCTACATGCAAATGAAGGAAAGCTACTTCATATAAACCTCAGCAAGTTGTGCTTCTTTTTTCTCGTTATTTAGCTATAACTTTAAAAAATAGGATTTTCTTATAGATAGTAGATACTAATATTCTTTCCAAGATATTGAATTTTCGACAATTAGTCGTCATTTTCATTGATTTAGCATCATTTTTACCCATTTGGCGAGATTTTCATTAATTTGGCAACATTTCAAAAAATCGCTAAGTTGGCGACATTCCGCCAAATTCGTCGCCAAAATCTCGCCAAGCGTTATGCACTAAGAAAAAAGTTATTCTTACAACAGATAAATGACTATTGGCGTTCAAATACAAAAGTATTATTCAAAGTATATTTTTTCATGAATGGAACGAGCTAGATCCACGAGAATGATGTCACTCTATTTATCGCATGGTATTACATATGAAAAGTGAACATGTTTCTCAATAGGAACTTTCACACACACACACACACACACACACACACACACACACACACACACACACACATACACACACACAGACATCACTTTAAAAATGTTTGATTCGTGATCAGGGATACTTGAAACGTGCTCTCCCGTCGAAAACTCGAATTCGAATTTTCGACCCCGTCACAATACTTTCCTTATACATTATGTATATAAGGAAAGTAATAACACGCCTGGATCTCTCTATAAAATCAGCATTTCATTCATAACTTTCTCCCATTCATTTCATTCATCACAATACTATAATAATTTATTTTATTTAAAAATTAAGACCATGGAGCTACAAGTAATTAAACTCTATGCTTAAAACTTCATCGTAAAAAATCATCCTTCTCTTTATAAAATCAATTAATATTTCATTCATATCAGCCATGCAGACTCCATGGGCTAAATTATTTTGTGTTAAAGAAATACAGCAATTCTAAAACAACTCATTCTACATATTTTGCTGTTTATATTTTACATAAGTGAAAAATAGGCTTCGTTGTAGAAATAATCAAATTTGGATAATCTTTAAACTCAAATATATCGTATTTGCGTTGTTACTTTCCTTATATACATAATGTATAAGGAAAGTATTGTGACGGGGTCGAAAATTCGAATTCGAGTTTTCGACGGGAGAGCACGTTTCAAGCATCCCTGATCACGAATCAAACATTTTTGAAGTGATGTCTGTGTGTGTGTATGTGTGTGTGTGTGTGTGTGTGTGTGTGTGTGTGTGTGTGTGTGTGTGTGTGTATGTGTGAAAGTATGTGTGTGTGTGTGTGTGTGTGTGTGTCAGTGAGTCTGTGGAGACGATAACTGACGAACGAATGGACCGATTCGAACCAAATTTGGTAGAAAAATCACAATCCGTAAACACTGGAAGCCTATTGTTTTTATACGTAATCGAATGTTCAGAACCCCCCTAAATTTTCGAATGAAATTTTGAAAAAATCGTCAAAAAATCAAAACCGCTAATAAAGTTACGCAAATAGACATTTCTTATGTAATTTTTCATTAGAAAACGATTGGCATAAATTTTAGAACGATAATATGAACCGTTCTCGAGATATTGTACATTTTTCAAAAAAATTATGAAAAAGTCGCATAAAAAAAAAAATTCCTATTGAGAAACATGTTCACTTTTCATATGTAATACCATGCGATAAATAGAGTGACATCATTCTCGTGGATCTAGCTCGTTCCATTCATGAAAAAATATAATTTGAATAATACTTTTGTGTTTGAACGCCAATAGTCATTTATCTGCTGTAAGAATAACTTATTTCTTAGTGCATAACGCTTGGCGAGATTTTGGCGACGAATTTGGCGGAATGTCGCCAACTTGGCGACTTTTTGAAATGTTGCCAAATTAGCGAAAATCTCGCCAAATGGATAAAAATGATGCTAAATCAATGAAAATGACGACTAATTGTCGAAAATTCAATATCTTGGAAAGAATATTAGTATCTACTATAAGAAAATCCTATTTTTTTACTGTAAAAGTAGTAAATTCATTACATCATATAAGGAAAGTCATGTGTTGCCCACATCAGATTTTTTCAGTATGTAGATGCACAGAATTTAAACAAAAATAAAGTAGTTTTAGGACGGATATAACACTCAATATGAATTAAAAAGAACTAAAAAAAATCACGATTTTGAAACAAGATGGATGCCATATATCATTTTGAAGTGGGTCACGTGATCTTTTCATATTATGGTCACGTGATCGTTTCATATAATAGGTGTAATTATTATTTTAATTTTTATTTAAAAAAACTACTGATTATATTTCGCTGAATTTTTTTTTATATATTTTATGGAACAATTTGAATATTAACTAACATTTTCGAAGCAATTTGTGAATTTTAAATCCGCTTAAAAAATGTTTGAAAAATTAGGTCCCATAGGGCTCAATGTATTTCAATTTTTCAACCCGGGTTCAATCCAAAACTAATTGGGAGATATTATACATTTATATTCCCATAGGTCCTACAGACCGTCTGAACAACATACTAAAATTTCATTTTGATTAAGTCATTTTTACGGCAGTTATCGTGCTAACGGACAGACAGACAGACAGACAGAATGAACAAAGTCATAAACACTTTTCAACTTTGTTGTAAAGTGTTAATAAAAATTAAAATAGTAATTACACCTCTTATATGAAACGATCACGTGATCATGATATGAAAAGATCACATGACCCACTTCAAAATGATATATGGCATCCATCTTGTTTCAAAATCGTGATTTTTTAAGTTACAGTTTTTACAAGCCCGTCAGAAATTGAGCTCCAGTCACAAAACTCGGATGTATGTATCCTTTGAGGAGCTATGCAAATGATTAAAATGAAGCAAGCATCGCTTTAATAAGAAATGGTGGTAACAAGAAGATGACATTCTAGTGAGTGGTAAATCCTCCACGGGCAGATATATGAGCCGATATTCGGTGAGGCATAAAATCAATTATGCTGCTTAAGGCACTCTGCGAAAGGTTTTGCCAAAAATGTGACAACTGGTCAGTTAATTCAGTGGTATCCAGCCCTGCAATTGCCATTCCAGCATGTCCCGGATGTTTTCTACTGGTGAAAGCCCTGGGGACCTGTATGGCCATGGGCGGGTATTAAATCCTGGAAGACATTTTTGAGAAAGTCGTACAGTATGTGGTCCAACGTTGCTACTTTTTATAAAATGTTGCAGATTAATTCCGATATTAGAAATTAATATTTGAGCAAAAATTCATATTTTTATATGATACATAGAAATCTTACTCAAAATCTTTATATCTGGAGTCTTCTATTCATTTAGAACAAAACTAAAAGATTGAACTCCATTATTCTCATAGTAAATCTCCCTACTTAATATAAAAATAATAAGGAAATACAAAATGAAATACTTGTAACGAATAGCAATCAATTCAAGAAACAAATTGCATACTCCATAACCTATTCACCTGTCAATTTTTTTCAATGCAGAGGTAAAAATGGAATTCCATGTTTCGTCAATTTTTTAAAAGAATGCAGAAATGAACGCAAATGCGAATGTTAGGAAAGTAGCTCCTTTCTGTTTTCTGAAACGTAAAAGTAACGTAAACGCAAGGCAAGAAACGTTGATGCAAACGAAATCCTTTTTCAGAAACGGAATTTTTATTGGGAACTCGTCCATTATTTTAGTCCGGATTTTAATTTTGAAGGAATTTAAAAGGAATGGACCAGTAGTATGGCGTGGGATTTTTGGCTGAGGAGGCTGTGCAATTGTCATGTTAAATTGGAAAAGATTTTGGTGTTACAAGTGGAATTTATATATTGAAATTCACTCTTTCACTAAGTTTTATTTCCTTGGTGAGTAAACTAAAATAATTTAACATTAAATTCAAAGTGCATGAAACTGACGAAACTTAAAAATATGTTATCTATGTAAGATGAATACATATAGGTATAACATTTTGCACAGAATAGATATAACATTTTTAATATTTTCTATTTCTAAGTTAAATAAACTTTTACAACCTTTATACTAAATAGGAAGTAGAAATATATATTAAAATAATATTAGTAAGTGATAGAAAAATCGGTTTTGTAAATATAAACGGAACTAACAGAATTAAACAATTCGAAAGAGTGCACTGAAAATTGGTGAGAAATAAATCTTGAACGTATCAAACTTGAGGAAAACTTGAGCAGCGTATAAAGTACAAATAACATAATACGTCACTTGTGAGCGAATCTGGTGCTGATCAGTTTTGGGTACGATTCGGGATAAAGGAACCCGCCTTTTTTCGCGGAATGGCGCGCAAAAACCTGTATCCACACTAGCTGAAAAACTAATGGACCGAATTTCGCAAAATTCGGTAGATAAGTCCCTTGTGGGTCACCCTGGTGCTAATTAGATTTTGGTACGATTCGAAAAAATGTAAGTAATAGACACTCTGGTGCTGATTAGAATTTGGAACGATTTGGAAAAGAATAACCTGTCTTTTTTTACAAAATGGCCCACAAAAATTGCCAAAATCTAAAAAAAAAAAGACTACGTATGTTTAAATGTACCAATTAAATTCTTGTGTTATACGCAAGTTTTGACGAGGAAAATAATATAACACATTCCATTATACTTTAGGACTAACCGTTCTCAAAATATTTGAGATTTCTTTCATTTTTGTTACATCGCTATCGGAAAGATATCTAATTACCAAATGAAAACAAAAATTGAGTTAAAAATGCAAATTTAGTGTTATTTGGTGCAATTAAACTCAATCTAATGAATTATTAAAGAAATAAGGGAAATATGAATTTGAGTCTGCAGGGAAAGCCATGTGCTGCTCACATCAGATTTTTACTTTCCCTTCAATACATGGTAATGTATAGGAAAAGTATTGGAATCATGCCGAAAATCGCAACTCGAGTTTTCGACGGATCTACACATTTCGAGATCTCTAGAATACGATAAAACCACTTTCAGCGTGACGTCTGTGTGTGCGTTTGTGTGACAGCGCGTCTATGTGTCTGTGTGTCCGTCTGTGCAGATTTTGTATCCACTCCATCTGAAAAACTAATGGATCGAATTTCATAAAATTTGGTAGGTAAGTCACTTGTGGGCGAATCTGGTGCTGATTAGTTTTGGGTACAATTCGGGATAAAAGAACGCACCTTTTTTTTGCGAAATGTCCCAAAAATTGTTGTATCTACTCTAGCTGGAAAACTATTGGACCGAATTTCACAAAAAGCGGTTGATACGTCTCTTGTTTGTTACCCTGCTGCTGATTACATTTTGGTACGATTCGAAAAAAAATAACCTGCCTTGTTTTGCGAAATGGCCCGCAAAAATTGTCAAAATCTAAACTAAAAAACTACGTATGCTCAAATATACCCATTAAATGCTTGTTTTTTTGCGTAACGAAGAAAAGAATAAGACCAACTCCATTACACTAGGACTAGCCGTTCTTGAGAAATTTTTGTTTTTCGTATTTTCGCTACGCCATCTTTGAAAATAAGTCCTGTTACCAAATGAAAACGAAAATTGAAATAAAAGTGAATTAAATTTAATTAAAATAAAGAGAAAGTGGATATAAGTCTGCAGGGAAAGTCATGTGCTGCCCACATCAGATTTTTGGGTGCTAGAGCTCAAAATGTGTAGATCCATCATAAACCATGTATAGGGATCCATGTATAGGGAAAGTATAGGAATCATACCGAAAATCACAACTCGTGTTTTCGACAGATCTACACGTTTCTAGACCTCTAGAATACGACAAAACTATTTTTAGAGTGGCGTCTGTGTGTGTGTGTCTGTCTGTCTGTCTGTGCAATGCATGTATCCATTCTAACTCAAAAACTAATGGACCGAATGTCATAAACTACGGTAGGCAAGTCACTTGTGTGAGACCCTGGTGCTGATTAGATTTTAGTAGGATTCGTAAAAACAGATCCCGCCTTTTTTTGCGGAATGGCCCGTAAAAATTTCATGTATCCACTCTAGCTAAAATACTAATTGACCAAATGTCACAAAATTTGTTAGATTAGTTACTTGTGGGGTAGTCTGATACTAATTAGATTTTGGTACAATTCGAAAAAGAAGAACCTGCCTTCTTTTACGGAATGATCCGCAAAAATAGCCAAAATCTAAAAAAAAGACTACGTATGCTCAAATGTATTAATTAAATTCTTGTTTTATACGCAATTTTTGAAGAGGAAAAGAATATAACACACTCCATTATACTTTGGGACTAACCGTTCTCAAGATATTTGAGATATCTTGCATTTTTTTTAAGCCGCTTTCGGAAAAAATTCCAATTACCATATAATAACAAAAATTGAATTCAAAATGCAAATTCTGTGTTATTTTGTGCAATTAAACTCAATTAAATGAATTTTTGAAAAAATAAAGGAAATATGAATTTGAGTCTGCAGGGAAAATCATGTGCTGCCCACATCAGATTTTTTTCTTTCTCTGCAATACATGGTGATGTATAGGGAAAGTATTGGAATCATACCGAAAATTGCAATTCAAGTTTTCGACGAATCTACACGTTTTGACACCTCTAGAATACGATAAACCATTTTTAGTGTGACGTCTTTGTGTCTGTCTGTCTGTGCAGATTTTGTATCCACTCTAACTAAAAAACTAATGGACCGAATTTCACGAAATTCGGTTGATAAGTCGCCTATGGGAAATCCTGTTGCTGATTAGATTTCAGCACGATTCTTAAGAAAATAACCTCCTTTTTTTAAAAAATGGCCGCAAAAATCGTCAAAATCGAAAATAAAAAACTACGTGTGCTCAAATATATCCATTAAATGCTTATTTTATACGTAATTTTTAACGAAGAAAAGAATAAGACCAACCCCATTACACTAGGACTGGCCGTTCTCGAGATATTTTAGTTTTTCGTATTTCCTTTACAGCACTTTTGAAAATAAGTCCAGTTACCAAATGAGAACGACAATTGAATTAAAAGATAATTAAATTTAATTAAAATAAAGAGAAAGTGGTTATAAGTCTGCAGGGAAATTCATGTGCTGCCCACATCAGACGTTTACTTTCCCTGGAATACATGGTAATGTATAGGGAACGAATTGGAATCATGCCGAAAATCGCAACTCGAGTTTTCGACGGATCTACACGTTTCAACACCTCTAGAATACGATAAAACCATTTTTAGCGTGACGTCTCTGTGTGTCTGTCTGTGCAGATTTTTTATCCATTCTAACTCACAATCTAATGGACTGAATTTCATAAAATTCGGTAGCTGAGTCACTTGGGTGTGACCCTGGTGCTGATTAGTTTTCGGTACGATTCGGGATGAAAAACCCGCCTTTTTTTGCGAAATGGCCTGCAAAATTTGCCTGTATACACTCTAGCTGAAAAACTAATGGATCAAATGTTACAAAATTTTGTATATAAGTCACTTGTGAGTCACCCTGGTGCTAATTAGATTTTGGTACAATTCGGAAAATAATAACCTGCCTTTTTTGCGAAATGGTACACAGAAATCGTCGAAATCTAAAATAAAATACTACGTATGCTCAAATATATCAATTAAATGCTTGTTTTATACATAATGTTCTACAATGAAAAGAATAAGACCAACTACATTACACTAGGACTATCCGTTCTCGAGATATTTTAGTTTCTCCGCAATAACGTTGCGCCACAGTTGAAAAAACGTCCAGTTACCAACTGAGAACTAAAATTGAATTAAAAGTGCCAATTCAATGTCGTTTTACATAATTGTGGGCGTTACTCTGTGCAATTAAACCGTTGTGCAAGCCGTTCTCGAGATGTTTTAGCTTTTTCGCATTTTTGATATGCTGATTTTGAGGCAATTATTTATGTGTGTTATTTAGTGCAATTAAACTAACTTGAATGAATTATTAATGAAATAAAGAGACAATAAATTTGAGTCTGTAGGGAAAGTCATGTGCTGCCCACATCAGATTTTTACTTTCCCTGAAATACATGGTAATGTATAGGGAAAGTATTGGAATCATGTCGAAAATCGCAACTCGAGTTTTCGACGGATCTACAGATTTCGTGACCTCTAGAATACGAAAATATTATTTTTAGAGAGACGTCTGTCTGTGTGTCTGTGTGTCTGTGCAATGAATGTATCCACTCTAACTAAAAAACTAATGGATCGAATTTCATAAAATTTGGTAGGTAAGTCACTTGGGTGAGACGCTGGTGTTGATTAGATTTTGGTAGGATTCGTGAAAACAGAACCCGCCTTTTTTGCGTAATGGCCATCAAAAATTTCATGTATCCACTCTCGCTAAAATACTAATTGACCAAATGTCACAAAATTTGGTGGATAAGTTACTTGTATGATACTCTGGTGCTGATTAGATTCTGGTATGATTCGGAAAAGAACAACCTGCCTTTTTTTCCGAAATGGCCCGCTAAAATTTCATGTATCCACCTTAGCTAAAATACTAATTAACCAAATTTCACAAAATTTGGTAGATAAGTTACTTGTGGGATACTCTGGTGCTGTTAGATTTTGGTATGATTCGGAAAAGAACAACCTGCCGTTTTTACGAAATGGCCCGCAAAAATCGCCAAAATCTAAATAAAAAGGACTACGTATGCTCAAATGTATCAATTAAATTCTTGTTTTATATGCAATTTTTGATGTGGAAAAGAATATAACACACTCCATTATACTTTAGGACTAACCGTTCTCAAGATATTTGAGATTTCTTGCATTTTTGTTACGCCGATTTCGGAAAAATGTCCATTTACCAAATAAAAACAAAAATTGAATTATAAAATGCAAATTGAATATTATTTGGTGCAATTAAACTCAATTTAATGAATTATTAAAGAAATAAAGAAAATATGAATTTGAGTCTGCAGGGACAGTCATGTGCTTCCCACATCAGATTTTTACTTTCCCACATCAGATTTTTACCCTGCAATACATGGTAATGTATAGGGAAAGTGTTGGAATTATGTCGAAAATCGCAACTCGAGTTTTCGACGGATCTACACGATTCGATACCTCTAGAATACGAAAAAACAATTTTTAGCGTGACGTCTGTGTGTGTGTCTGTCTGTCTGTGCAGATTTTGTATCCACTCTAACTAAAAAACTAATTGACCGAATTTCATAAAATTTGGTCAGTAAGTCAGTTGTGGGCGAATCTGGTGATGATTAGTTTTGGGTACGATTCGGGATAAAAGAACCCGCCTTTTTTTGCGAAATGGCCCGCAAAAGTTTGTATCCACTCTAACTGAAAAACTATTGGACCGAATTTCGAAAAATTCGGTAGATAAGTCACTTGTGGGTGACCCTGGTGCTGATTAGATTTTGGTACGTTTCGGAAAAAAATAACCTGCCTTTTTTTGCAAAATGGCCCGCAAAAATCGCCAAAATTTAAAATAAAGAACTACATATGCTCAAATATATCCATTAAATGCTCGTTTAATACGTAACTTTTAACGAAGAAAAGAATAAGACCAACCCCATTACACTAGGACTAGCCGTTCTCGAGATATTTTCGTTTTCTCGCTACGCCACCTTTGAAAATGAGTCCAGTTACCAAATGAGAACGAAAACTGAATTAATAGTGAATTAAATTTAATTAAAATAAAGATAATGTGTATATAAGTCTGCAGGGAAAGTCATGTGCTGCCCACATCAGATTTTTTAACGTTAATCTCTAGTGCCCTGCTTTAACAGAGGGGTGGGAAGTTTTGATACCATGATATTGGTAATACAACAGAAAAGCTGAACACGATTAGCCTCCAGTTGTGGCTTTAATGGGAAGGATGTATTTTAATAGGAAAAGTACTTTGAAACGTATAATTTGGATCACATAAGAAATAGAAACTTTCTCAAGGATATATACATATTCCAAAAATCAATTAAAAATAAACATGTGATTAAATATTTCTTTAAATTAGATTTTGAATAGGGGAGGATTAGCTTTTTAGCCCCTATGGACGCTACGACGCTGAAATAAACATGACACTAAAATGAATACATTCATATGACGGGCTAGCCCGATGGGACTTTCTAATACGGGCTAGCCCGATGAGGTTCAAAATTCAAAGAATTAAAATGTACTACAAATGACAACAACATACTAAAATTGTTACTTTTTAGCTGCTCTAGGTCTGAGTTATTTTAAAAACTATAGAAAAGTGTCAATAACAAATGCACCATTGGAAAAATAACCACTTTGTTTTTGCTGTTAACTAACACCACCTAGCGGTCTTTTTCGAGCAGGGGGGTTACCTATTTTTGCGAACGAAAGAACAGGCATTTTAGATACAGGTGGCTGTGGTTTACATTAAATATATGTATTTCGTTGACGAGTTGAGTTGTATTTAGTCCTATCGTTCATTCGACCTCAGGAGTCGTCCATCTGACCATCTTGCACAACATTAGACTCCTTGAATCATTTTTTGAATCATTTACTGAATTTACATTTTGAATTGTTCCCTAAATCGTTCATTGTTTGAATGATTCGTTCAAAATTGGGTTTTATTTTGCACTTCAGATTATTTTTTTTTATCATTTAGCCATTTATTCATTTTATTAAATGGGATTTATCTTTGAATTATTATTGTATCTATTCGTACTTAATTTTATGATTTAGCCGGATTTATTTATCGCGGATTTGTTAATGATAATTGCTTTATTAGCAATAACTGAAAATCATTATTTATTTAATTATTTATTTATTTTTAGATAATTTTTTTATTACCTTGTCCTTGCTGGGACCATTACTCTTTTATGATTCGTTTATAAATTTAATTTGATTTCTTTTTTCTATTATTATACACGACAAGATTTATTTATGTGATATCGTGTCTGCGGTTAATCATGTGCACCTAGAGATTTATCTGTCTGTAGCACATAATTTGCTTTACTTAATTTGATCTTAACATTAAAATTGAGTTAAACTTTCACTTGCTTAAAAATTATTTTTAACCGATTTATAATTGATAACAATATTAAATAATTGTCATTGTTATTTTTTATTTACACAAATATTTATTATTTACTTTATTTAATCATGTCTTACAATTTTTAAAGCATCCAGAAAAACTACATATCAACCATTGTGTAACATCCTATGATAGAGCATCGGTTATCATTGCTTGGATGCCTCCTGCGTGGCCTCAACACGCAATGCGTCAAAACTTGATCATTTTCATTCGTAGACATTTCCATATTTTAATCATTTATTATTATTATTTATTTTTTTAGTCTATTTATTTTTTATTTTAACGGTTTGACATAAATTATTTACATTTGACATATTATATTTTTATTTACACTTGCACTCATTACTGTCAAATTTCACTTATGAAATTTGAATTACCGATAAATTCAGGGTCTGAAAACATATTTTTGCACCTCATTTCTATTTTGCTCTATTTGATTCTGCTTCTCAGGATCATCGTACAGTTGTTTGTTTTAGTATTTTGTTCATCATTGTTATTAATCTGATCATTTTCATGTTGTTGATTTAAAACTTTTACTTCATTTGTATTTTTACGTTCTCTATTTGTTTTTAAATAATCCTTTCTTTCGCTCGCAACAAAGCATTTGTTTATATGGATTTTAATTGTTTTGGCGTCCATATCATATTTATTTCTAATTACCACATTATTGTTCGAGTCTAATTTCATGACTGTAAGCGGCCCCTCATATCTATCTTGTAGAATATTGAGTTTATTTATCTTTTTCTGGTATACGTTATCTCCGATTTGAATTTCTTCTTTTGTTATTCTTTTGAAATCTTGAATCAATTCAACTTTCATATATTTATGTAACATAATTTTAACCTTCTTTTGCTTATTTAGCACAATATTTATTTTTTTGTGACTTATTACAGTTCGAATTACCCCATAGCTTTAGCGTTTTTATAAGAGGGCTAAAATCACATTCTGATTATTCTGGATATCCTGAGATAGAATCTATTCCGCAATCTGCAAAACGAGCCTGCGCGAGAGCTTTACAAAACCTGGGTGTCATCACTGAATTCCAGAACCCTTTCCTTTTCAGCATAATTTATAACCCTTTCCTTTTCAGCATAATTTTTATTAATCACTTGTGTCGCAATTTGTGATTTATTACTTGCATTATTTTTATTTTCGATTATCTGATCATTTTCATTGATATTATTTTTGAAATTACTGGGTTCAATATTTTGCATATTATTGTCATCATAATAGATGATTTAGAACTCGTATTAATTACTTTAATTTTGTCTCATTTTCCTCGTTGCTCCTAACTGTTTGTACGATTTATTTGCCTCATCCATTACTTTGCGCTCATTATTTATATTCAATTGCGCATTATGCGCTTCATATTTTTCTTGAATTAATATTTCATATTTCTTAGCCTCATTTGTGTTACAATTTTTATGTATATCACTATATTTACAATCTTCGTATTAATTTGAGCACTAAATTTATTTGTACTTATTTCATTATTATTTACAATGTTACTTTCTCTAGACATACTACTGTCACTAAGTAAATTAGCATTACTATAAATTTCATCTTCATTTTCAATGTCGTTAAGATTTTTGTCATTATTATATTTTTCCTGCAATTTTTTTTTATTTTTTGGTGTTTTCAGGTTCAATATTGGTTTGCACGCTTTTGCTTGAGAAATTATCCGTTTGTACACCCTTATTTTGATTATATACGTTTTATAATCAGCATCCTCAGTTTTTTCTTGTATTTTGGTTGTATGCATTATTGCTCTATCCGAGTAATTTTTATCCTGTTCAAAATTTTTACATTTGTGCAACGGTGCCGACAAATTCCCATACTATTAGACAAAAAATCATATACTAGCAAAACTTTGTAATTTTTATAAAAATGTTGGCTGGTTATGAAAAATGTATAGTTGAATGACTTATTATGTATTTTAAAGTTGAGTTTAATTCAATTAGAAAAATCTAATGTGGGCAGCCCATGACTTTCCCTGTAGACTTAAATTCATTTTCCCTTTTTTTTTAACATTTTACAACATAGTTGAAACGTGTTTATGACTTTATTCATTCTGTCTGTCTGTCTATCCGTTAGCACGATAACTGCCGTAAAAATGACTATCAAAATGAAATTTTAGTACGTTGTTCAGACGGTCTGTGGTACCTATGGAAATATAAATGAATAATATCACCTAATTAGTTTTGGATTGCATCCGGGCTGAAAAAATGAAATACATTAAACCTTATGGGATCTAATTATTCAAACATTTTTTAAGCAAATTTAAAATTCACAAATTGCTTCGAAAGTTTTAGGAAATATCCAAATTATCCCATAAAATATATAAAAAAAAAAATTCAGCAAAATATATTCAGTAGTTTCTTAAATAAAAATTAAAACTAGCAGCATACCCGTTCTTCGTACGGAGTATATAATATAAAGAAACTTAAAATTCACAATCATGTGCAAATTCCTATAGTATACTAAATGACATTTTTAATCAAAATACTCTATTGAAATATTTAATTGAATGCTCCTAAAAGGAACTATAAAAATCTCTGTTCTCGCTATACAAAATTATCTTCACGGGCAGATCTGAGAATAAAACATCCTGCCCTCTTTTGTAAGAAAATTTACAAAAAATATGGAATTGAATCAATCTATGCAAAATAAAAGCGTTAAAATTGTATGGGACCCGTACTACTTATGTACGCGAATATTAGGAGATATAACCTGTATTAGTAGATTACATGTATAAATTGAAAATTTCAATAAACCCGTCATTTTTAAACATGAAGGCAGTAATTGATTCCATTATATGCCAAAATGAATATGCCAAAATTATATGGGAAAATATACTCGTACTACTTTTAGTGTCGTAGATTAGAAGATAGGTCCGAGTGATAGTAGAATATTACCCGAATTACAATATAAGTCTCAAAAATTTTTGCCAAAATAAAACTGATGACGTTTTAAAATGAGAATAAAAATAATCCCCGTAATCTACATACCAGAAGGCTGTACTTGATTCCAATATATGCCAATATACCTGTACTACATATATGCTCGTAGATTAGAAGATATACCCGTGCATTTGTAGAAGATTTCTCGTACAACGTACAATATATGAGTTTTAATAATTTTTGCCGCAATAAAACAATGACATAATAAATTGAAAATATCAATAACCTCTGAATCAATAATTCCTAAAAGTACTAGTAATAATATTGTTTAAAACTGAAGACCGTAACTGATATTATCCAGTCAAAAATGCAGTGGCAATGAAATTTATTTTATATACATATCTTTATTATTCAAATCGAAAAAGATTTAATAAAAATCGTCTGCCACATGGACACATTGGATTTAAACCCGTTGCTAAGAGACATGATATCATTTGCTTCAAATAAATTGGTGGAAAAAATATCGTCTGAATAATGCTATCTTTATGGAAGGTTTGGTGACATTTTCGTCGATTTAGCGACATTTTAAAAAATCTCTAAATTTATCGCCAAGTGGGACTGTATAACTGACATCCCCACTTAGTGATAAATTGACGAAACATCATCAAAATACTATCCAATAACAAAACACAATTAATTTCATTTATTTAGCGCAATTTTATCAATTTTAAGATATTTTTATGGATTTAAAAACGTCTTTATCAATTTGGTGACATTTTAAAAATTCGCTAAACGTGTTACTAAGTAGGATGGTTGGACGGACAGACAAATTCTTACGAAACATCATTTCAGTACTTTCTTCTAACAAAGCAAAATAAATTTCATTGTATTGCGCCGTTTTTAACAATTGGGAACATTTCCGTCAATTTGGCAAAAAAGAAAAATTGCCAAGTTAGCGATATCCCTCCAAATTCGTAGCTCTTCATTTTCCGATATGAATAAAACATACAGATCCTGTTTGTATATACTAAATGAAAACACTAAATTTGTATTAGAAGATATACCTGTTCAACCCTTTTTCAGTTTCAACAATGGTTAAATGAATTTATTAGCTAAACACACAATATATGAATTTATTAGCTAAATACAATATATAAGCTGGGCCAAATTAACCAACACTCTTTGCCAAAATAAATGAAAGTTATGTACGCAGTCCGCAATTAATATAATTAAAAGAAAATTCAAACCGTTCATTTATAAGATAGTATATTTTTATATCCATTTATTTATTATTCAAATCGAAAACATAATAATAAACATTAACAAAGACATTTAAATTAATTACATTGCCGAGCAACATGATATATCTTCATAGAATTCTAAAAATTAATTAACCACTAGCCGAATACCCGTTGAAAATCAACAGTTTCGTAATAAGCAACCCCTCGAGTAATGCACATTTTTGAATAATTCGAGTTTCGCATTTAATCGACAAATCGAATATTTTGGTGTGCAGAAACTTTTAAGGAAGAAAATATTGGAAAACTTAAATTGCATACTTCTTCCTTTCAAACTATCTATCCATACACAAAATTAAAGTCTCTCTCATTCCGAAGCATGTTATTTTACCATTTCCCCATTCGAACGTCGTTCTGTGGAGCACAGCCATAAATCGACATTTAGGAAAAACTTTATTCGCCTTGGGTTTTTTATCAGATGAATGGCCCATATACCAAATATCAAGCATCTATCACAGTTAAAAGGAAACGTGCATAACTTGCATCCCCCAACGTAGATCCCCCAAAGTAGAGAATATTGGAAAACTGAAATTGTACACTTTCTTCCTTCCAAATTATCTACACGTACACCGAACTTGAAATATCTATCTCATCCCTAAGTATGTTTTTTATCATTTCATATTTCGAACGTTTATCTCTGGAGCATCTCCTTAATCGAACATCTCTGAGAAACTCTATTCATCCTGGGTGTCATTAAATGATTAGCCCATATACCAAATTTCAACCCTCTATCAAAATTTAAAGGAAGAATTTCTCATTTATTTCGAAAATCGAACAGTTGGGTTTGCGGCATTCCCTAAATTAGAAAATATTGGAAAACTGAAATTGCACACACTTTTCTTTTCGAATTATTTACCAGTTCACCAAATTCGAAGTCTATCCTATCCCGAAGCATAGTTTTTCGTCATATCACCTTTCGAACTCTGGTCTCTTTCTTTGGAGCACCCTCTTAAACAAACATTTTTGAAAAACTCTTTTGTCTTGGGTGTTTTCATCAAATAAATCGCCCATATACCAAACATCAAGCCTCTATCACGTTTCAAAAGGGACGTTTCTCCTTTATTTCGAAAATCGAACATTTTTGTGTTCGGCACCCCCTTAAGTAGAAAATATTGGAAAACTGAAATTGTACACTTTCTTCCTTCCGAACTATCTATTCGCACTTAAAATATGATATCTCTATCTCATTCTGAAGCATGTTTTTTTATCAATTCACCTTTCGAAAGTTTTCCTCTGGAGCACTCCCTTAAATGAACATTTTTGAAAAACTATATTCGCCTTGGGTGTTTTTATTAAATATTTAGTTCATATACCAAATTTCAAGCCTCTATCAAATTTTAAAGGAGTCGTTTCTCCTTTATTCGGGAAATCGAACATTTTGGTGTGCGGCACACCCTTAAGTAAAAAATATTGGAAATCTGAAATTGCACACTTCCTTTCTTTTGAACGGTTTACCCATACACCAAATTTGAAATCTCTATCTTATTGTAAAGCATGCTTTCCTATCATTTCACTTTTCGAACGTTTTGGTGTGGAGCACCCCCTCTACAGAACGTTTTAGAAAAATTCGATTTTCCAGGGGATTTTATTGAACGACCGAGCCGTATACCAAATTGCAAACATCTATTCGGAAGGTGCCTAAAAAAAGCGTGGCTGACAGACAGACGGACAGACAGACGGACAGACAGACAGACAGACGGACACTTAGCGATTAGTATATACAGATAATAATTAAACCCTTTATAGGAAGAGATCACGTGACCATTATATGAAGAGATCGCGTGACCTACTTCAAAATAAAATATGGCATCGTCTTGTGTCAAAATCGTGATTTTTGAAATTCTTTTTAATTTATATTTAATGTCATATCTGTCCTAAAACCACTTTAGTTTTGCTTAATTTCTGTGCATCTGTATTCTAAAACAGCGCAATTACAATATATTTGAGTTTAAATAATCAATGCCATCCATCTTGTGTCAAAATTGTGATTTTTAAAGTGTTTTTAACACTTTACAACAAAGTTGAAAAGTGTTTATGACTTTGTTCATTCTGTCTGACTGTCTGTCTGTCTGTCTGTCTGTCCGTTAGCACGATAACTGCCGTAAAAATGACTTAATCAAAATGAAATTTTAGCATGTTGTTCAGACGGTCTATAGGACCTATGGGAATATAAATGAATAATATCACCCAATTAGTTTTGGATTGAACCCGGGTTGAAAAAATGGAATACATTAAGCCCTATGGGACCTAATTTTTCAAGCATTTTTTAAGCGGATTTAAAATTCACAAATTGCTTCGAAAATTTTAGGCAATATTCAAATTGTTCCATAAAATATATAAAAAAAAATTCAGCGAAATATATTCAGTAGTTTTTTAAATAAAAATTAAAATAATAATAACACCTCTTATATGAAGCGATCACGTGTCCATGATATGAAACGATCACATGACCCACTTCAAAATGATATATGGCATCCATCTTGTCTCAAAATCGTGATTTTTAAAGTTCTTTCTAATTCATATTGAGTGTTGTATCCATCCTAAAACTACTTTATTTTGGCCTAAATTCTGTGCATCTACATACTTTAACAACGCAATGACAATATATTTCAGTTTAAATGCTCATACAAATTTGATTATTTCTACTATTAAGCCTATTTTTCACCTATGTAAAATGTAAACAGCAAAATATGTAGAATGAGTTGTATTAGAATCGCTGTAATTCTTTAACACAAAATCATTTAGTCCATGGAGTCTGCATGGCTGATATGAATGAAATATTCATTGATTTTAGAAAGAGAAGGACGATAATTTTCGATGAAGTTTTACGCATAGAGTTTTACTTACTTGTAGCTCCATGGTCTTAATTTTTAAATAATATAAATTATTATAGTATTGTGATGAATGACATGAATGGGGGAATTATTTATGAATGAAATGTTGCTTTTATAGGGAGAGCCAGGCGTGTTATTCTTTCTATGACGTCATTTGAATGAATTTCAGTTGTTTTCGATGAAGTTTTCAAATATAATAAATTATCGTAGTATTATGATAATTCTAAAATTATTACCGAGGAATGTATCACATTTTAGAGATGTTTAAACCAGGCAATTTATATTTTAATGCCGTCATTTGAATGAAGTTAATTTTTTTCGATGAAGGTTTAAGGTTTCAAATATAATAAATTAATGTAGTATTGTGATAAGTTTTAAAATATTACCGAGGAATGTATTGCATTTTAGACATGTTTAAATAAAATTGCATTGAAGTTGGAAAGTGTTTCATAATCAATGCTTTAAGCATGATTGATCTTTCTTGTTTAATTTAAATTTATTGTTATATCCGTCCTAAAACTGCTTTAATTTTGCTCAATTGTTGTGCATCTGTATTCTGAAACAACACAATTACAATATATTTTAGTTTAAATGATCATCAAATTTTGATTATTTCTACAACGAAGCCTAATTTTACTTATGGAGAATGTAAACAGATTGGGCTGTAAGATGAGTTGTATAGGAATTGCTGAATTTCTTTAAAGCGAAATTATTTTGCTTAGGATTCTGCAATATAGATGATATGAATGAAACACTCATTGATTTTACATAGAGAAGCAGACGATTTAATGTCAGACTTCTTCAATGAAGTTTTATGCATAGAGTTAAATTACTTTTGCCTCCATGGTTTTAAGTTGTTAAGTTGAATAAATTATTGTAGTACTGTGATGAACGAGATAAAAATGTATGAATGAAACATTTATTGCTTTTACACAGAGAGCCAGATCCGGACGTCCAAATGGTTGCTCGAGTCCTTAGGATGAGTCGGACTGTCTGGGCCTTCAGCAGAGAGCCAGACGATTTATATTTCGTTGACGTCATTTGAATCACGTTCGTTTTTTTCGATGAAGTTTTAAATTTTCATATATAATTAATTTTAGCAGTGTATTATGATAATTTTAAAAATATTACCGCTGAATGTCATTTTAGAAATGTTTAAATAAAATTATAGTTGGAAAGTGTTTCATAATCAATGCTTTATGCATGATTGATCTTTCTTGTTTCAATAATTCATTGAATTGAGTTTTATTGCATAAAAAAAAACACGCATGCTTATTTGAAATTACACTAAATCTGCACTTTTAATTCAATTTTCGTTTCTATTTGGTAACTGCACGTATATTCAGGAGCGGCGTAGCAGAAATGCGAAAAAACTGAAATATCTCGAGAGCGGCGTAGCAAAAATGTGAAAAAACTGAAATATCTCGAGGGCGGCGCACAGTGGTGCCAAATGAGGAATTTGCGGAAAAAACCTCACAACTTATGCATTTCTTAATAGTTTTGCATACTTTTTGCGCATGTAGATAAGTTAAAAGTAATATTTTATATGCATGCCGAAACAGCGAAGGTTGCAAAAAGTTGCAGCTGATTTTCACAGAACAGTTGCATAATCGTATCTGCTTTCGAAATAACTCATCCAGAGCGTGTAGGAACATGTAGCTTTCTTTATAGGCTTAAAGAAATGAAGGAAAACAAAAACATTTATATATCTATATTTTACGCTTTATAATATGATTTTGGCTATGTTTTTACGAAATGTATTTATGTCAGAAATGAGCTGAGGTTACATATATTGAAAATACGTGAGACATATAATTATAAATATCCACAAAAATTTTGAAAAAAATATTGAAATTTTAGTTAGAATAAACAAGATTTCAATTAGAATGTGGAAGTCTTGTTTAAGATCAGTTTTTCCTTCTAGTTATACTGAATAAAATACATTTATTTACATGACAAGATACTCCGGTTCATTGCCTATCAAAAAATAGTAGTTGGTATCGAAAAATATTATTTTAGGGTTTCGGGGTTTTTTCCGCCATGGCACCAGTGTGCGGCGTAGCAAAAAAGCGAAAAAACTGAAATATCTCAAGAGCGGCGTAGCAAAAATGCGGAAAAACTAAAATATCTCGAGACCGGCTACATTTGAGCATACGTTGTCTTTTATTTTATATTTTAATAATTTTTTAGGGCTATTTTGTAAAAAAGTAGGTTCTGTTTTCCCGAATCGTACCAAAATCTAACCTACACCAGAGTAACCTACAAATGACTTATCTACCAAATGTGGTGAATTTGGTGAATTAATTTTTTAGCTAGAGTGAATACATGGGGTTTTAACGCCATTTTAATACGGAAAATAAATGGTGAAATCAAGATCGATAAATTGAAAAATAATTTAAGACTATAAAAATATTTAAAAGATAAGCAACATTGATATTCAAACTAGAAACAATTATCAATTGTAAGATGAACATTATCATTCAAGAGTGTTGTCCCCATTGAAAAACCTTAATTATATCTAAATTTGAAGGATTTCTTCGCTTTTCTTAAAAATATTTGATCATTTGAAGATAATTTTGTTTAAGCATTAAACAGTCAAACGTAATGTATGGTAATGGGAGAAGTTTATATTAAAGTAGTTACAAACTACTGAAGAAGAACATATTTGTATAATTCTACAGCCAACGTTTTACTGAATATTTATTAAATAGTAATCACTTAGGTTTTGATTTGGGGACTGGGAGTCTGTCAGAGGTGAATTCTGGATACAAAGTTCTTTGCATAAGTCGCTTATCAGATTTACTGGACATAACAGTGGTCATTGAAAAACTGTAAGCGATTCTATTTGTTAAACTTAGAACTTGAGAGAAAAATTGGACAGTATATCGTTATAGATTGTAGACGGAACTGCATCACAGGAGTAGTCAACAAATATGTTGCATGTAGAAAAGCACATAAACCAGCATTGTTGAAAGTAGAATTTTTTTTCAAAACAGAAAGGCGACATGCTAAATTTGGAACTGGTACAGAAATTGTAGAATATCGTTAAAATATGTAAACAGAAATGTATCGCAGGTGAATTCAACAAATAATTTTGTCATGTAAGGGAATGAATACAAATATTCCACCTCGCATTATATGTAAAAAGTATTTTAATTTTACCTTATATCTATTTTATTTAATCTTTCAAATCGTTTTCCAGTTGAAATATTAAAGAAATTTGGTTTATAAAACATTTTTTACCAACTTTTCTGGCGCATTACTTATATTGGCGGAAGAATAAATCTCGTACCCTCCACTCCACTACAGGTTCATCAAGTATAAGCAACATGATATAATTTTCTTCAAATAAATTTGATTTGAATAAATTTGATTCAAATAAAGTTAGTTTAAATGCTGCACGATGCGTCGTTCCCATGCATGTTGCACAAACCTTATAAGATCATTGGCGCTGACAGTTTGATTATTTGCATAATTCTGAAATCGATATTTACAAGCCGAGTTTCGCGGCTGCAGATTTTTTATGGATACATATATTTTTTTTACAACATAGTGTATTTAAAACCTCAAAACTCTTGTTCACACAATCGACCCATCTCAACTTTGGTCGTCTTCTAGGTCTTTTCCCGATCAGTGGGGACATAAAAATGTAACAGGGCATTATTAGTCGGAGTCTATATTTTAACTAATGCAAATCCTATTAAGCACAATGATCCGCCGAGCAACATTTTTCTTTTCTTTACCACTGTAGAGCTAGCAAGTTACGTATCAAAAACTTTATATAATAAAATTGATTAACATAAGTATTTTACTACTAGTATCAAAACCCGTGAAAAACAGGGAAACTAATACTCTTAAAAAAATAAGTGGCAACTGTTTTAATAATTTTTGTTTTACAACGTATATATTGCTTAGTGTCATAAATAGTCGTCTTAATCAAAAATTAACTCCATTAGGTTCTGCCTCTTAGTCATTACTATAGTGTGCAAAGTAAACCAAAATTTTAGCTCTGTTTGGATCTTCTCCGTGATCGATATTACACGTATGCAAAGATTCAGGCTTTTAGGTGGCTGGGGAGGGGAGGTCCTCTGCAAGATCTAGAAATACTTTCAAAAAAGGACCCCACTTTTACGCTCCCGGGGAGGGGGGAATCGAAAATCCAGCTCATTAAGTTCTGTGCTGCTGTTGATACTAAGAGAGGGCCAATATTCTGTCTTTTAAGTCAGCGGGTGGGGAGGGGGTGGGACTTCTGGAGAGTCATGAAAGACAAAAACATGTTAGACAATTATTATGAAGATATTTAAATTAAAAAAAAAATTTTAATTCATTTAATTTCCAGATTTTTTTAATTTTATTTATAGAGCTGTTAATGTGGCCCCAGAGAAAATTGAGAAGACATAATTCAAGAAAAGTGGGCTCAAATCAGAATCTTGCTGTAAGGCCCAGAAATTGAAGTTCCACCATTGAGTGACACATTCTTTTGCCGACGGACTGCCAGAGCCGTAAGGGATTTGCTCTTTTACTATAAAAAGGGATTCGATGAAATTTATGAACAATTTATTTTTCTCTAAAGACAATTGAAATCGGTTTGCCAAGCCCTTCTTATGCGATAACGCCCTTCAGGTTTCCAACCTCTCGCATTGAGGATCGAGAAATGTCAGACCGGGCTCATGAATTAAGAATGAATTAAAATGAACGATCTGGGCCACTACCGCTGGGGTATGACGTCACGTAGTGAGAGTAGCCCGGTCCATCCGGGCCGAGGGGTGGCTCAGGGATGCGGAGGCGAGAGAGCGCGGGGAAGATGCAGAGCTTCTCCGACGATACTCCAGCGCTTGTCGATACCATTCCACTGCCCATGCGCTCGACGTGGAAAGGTGCCCTGTGAGGCCAAGACCTTCAAGAAGATAGTGTTAGTCTGATCCAAGGAAAACTTTTGCTGTCAGAATGCAACCCCCGGGCTGACCTATGCAGTTCCGTGAGAGTACGCTCTGGAGTCGGAAAAGGAGGAATCAGGCGAGACTGCCAAAACAATCTTTTGAATGCCCTCAACAGGATTACCAAGGCAAAACTTACCGGAGAAATTCTTCCTACCACCCCCCTTTCTGTTTGGAAGGCACAGCGTAAACAGGACCATTCCGTTTCGGAAATCAGCTTTCAATCTGGTGCTAATCTTTTCAGTTATGCATGCTCGGCTGTCCATCTAAACACACATTTTGACAAAAATCACTGTAACGTGACTGACAGCAGCATGGGCTCTCCGAGAACAACCCTGAGAGATCTTTGGTGACAAAGTGTACGCAAGAACATTTCAATAACAAAATGTCAATACAGATATTTGAACTTTGTTGCTGTAAGTGATACTTCAAATTTTCAAGCGTAAATTTATTAAAGCCCATTACTCTGTTAGGCTAAATGCTTTCAGGAAAGTTTTGTTTGCAGTTCTTGAAAAACTTTATAAAAAGCAATTGTACATATTCAAGTGTCCTTTAGTTGTGAGAAATTCAACTAGAGATTTGTTAATTATTGACTGCTGATGAATTCTTCATAGATATACAAGAATATCCAAATGTAAGGTGAGTGTGTTTTAATTTTTGAAATGTATTGTTTATTTGACTATTGTAATTATGAGTGGATGCCACGTACATACGATTTTATTAGAGTCAGGAAGGCAGGTAAAAACAGGTTTATTCCAATGAAAAAAAAGCAAGTTTCACCGGAAGAGAATTTTTAAGATTTAGAAGAATTTTCAAAAAGTGGGAATATTCAACATTGTATAATTGGATTATCTGTTGCGTTTCTCCTTGTAAGATAAATAAATTTAAGTTTGGTAAACGAAAATAACAAATTATTTATTATTTCAAATAGAAAATTGAAATAAGGTGTGTTATAGCAAAAGAAACTTTAGGTTTATTTTGTATGCGTATGAAAAATTGGGTAGGTTTGCTGGAATGTAAAAACACGTCAAAACTGAAAGATCTTTTGAATATAAAGCAAAAGACATGTGAATATAAAAACTTCGTTTTCTGGGTAAAAGCTTTTATTCATAATACGTCATCAACAGTTTCAATGGAGACAAATAATAAGAAATTAAGTTGATAAATGATTAAGCGTTTAATATTAGAAACGTGCTGTGCTTAACTTCTCAACAACAACAACATTCACCCATATACTAACACACACACACACACACACACACACACATATATATATATATATATATATATATATATATACATATATATATATATATATATATATATATATATATATATATATATATATATATATATATATATATATATATATATAATTTCCGGGGTTTATTTCTGTCTTTCAAAGTTCCTGAGATATTTACAAGTCTAGATTTCAGACATTACTTAAAACAACTTTGTTCAACTTACAGTAAATGTTTAAGTGTGTGTTTAAGTAAATGTTTAATCCACATAAACAGAAATTTTTATGAAACTTCAACATTAACTGATTTTTTTTAGTCTATTCTAATTGTATTAAGATGTATCAAGATCCATAACAATATAATATTTTGAATTTTCTATTTTATATTCTAAAATTCTTTTATTTGGCAATATATGGTTTCTTGTTTTACAAGTTTACATTCTACAAAGACATGCAGTCTGCTAAAGGATGTTTAAACCACTTAAAAAACCTATGTCGTACCTTGGAACTGTAGCCATTACCCAAGGATTTGAAAACCACATCAGATATTAGTGGTGCTTCGGACTTTACTTCAGACGGAAGAAAGTGCTTAACTGGCCGTCCATCACCCCTCGTGGACCACGATTTCGCAAGTTATTGCTCTCTTTAAGACGGCGCAGACGATAAGATGATAAGTAAGCACAAAACTTCTTAAAGCAAGTATTTTAGAATTTTTATGGTAGTGATATTGTAACTTCGAATCCAATAACGATGGAGGGCGTTTTTAGAGCAATGCACAAGTAGACCCCTTTTACCAACCTCATCGAAAAGGCTAAGCAAAGGATTATTTACAGAAATAGATGGCAAATACTTTAAAAGCATAAAATACTTCTTTTTAGAATATTAATATATCGTGATATTATATGAAAAGGATAAAAAATGGAAGTTATGTTTCTTTATGTTAAGGAATAATGTATATTGCGTATCCTCAAGGTATACACAATGTAAAAGCATGGAAAAGCTAATATTCTAAATATTTTTCAGTTATATGTTTTTGCTAACGTGGAATTCTAAGATGATAAATTTTTATTTATATATAAATAAAATTGAAAATTTTATTTATATAGATTTTATTAAAAATTGTGTGTTTGTCTTATTATCACGAACAAACGAATACACCGAATTTCATGAAATTTTGTGCTTAGCCTTGGATTAGACCCACTTAAAGTTTAGTCCACGTTTCGAGTTTTTAGGACCAGGGGATGCTGAGATATTAATAAAAACCAAACCTTCCATAGAAATAGAATTATTCAAACAACATTTTTTCCTTAAATTTATTTGAAGAAAAATATATCACGTTTATGAGTCACGCAACTGAATTAAATCCAATGTGTTTATACAGCGGACGATTTTTATTACATTTTTTCTGATTTAAATAATAAAGAAATGCATATAAAAATTAATTTTTATTGGAATTGCATTTTGGACTAAGTTATATAAATTATGGTCTTCGGGTTTAAATATTACGGGAATGATTGATATTTTCAATTTCTTACTTCGCCTGTTTTATTTTGGATATTTTTCAAACTCATATATTGTCACACATATATAAAACTGCTGCTTGTGAGAATAACAATATCAATACTTTCTTAAAGAAACCATACGTATGAAAATTACGTGACAATAATTGTTTTGAGGGAATTTTCATCCTTCTTCCTCAGGTCAAGATAGTGTATTTACTGAATAAACGCTAAGCAAAAACTGTAGCTTCAACACAGCAAGAACTGTCGCTTCAAGCAAGTTAGTTCTTTCTTAGCGTTTGTTAAATAAAGACGTTGTTTGGACCTGATGAAGGGAGATCAAAACTTCCTCGAAACAATTGTTGTCACGCAATTTGCATATGTTTGCTTTCTTTAAGGAAGTATTGAAAGTGTTATTCCTTATATATTGTGTTTAGTCAATTAACTCATATATTATGTTTAGTCAATTAACTCATTGTGTTTAGTCAATTAACTCATTGTGTTTAAGTCAAATAACTCATATATTGTGTTTAGTCAATTAACTCATATATTGTGCTTAGTCAATTAACTCATATATTGTGTTTAGCCAAATGTTGAAACATAATAAAAGTAGTATGGGTATATCTTTCAATACCATTTTAGTGTGTTAATTTTGGCATATATTTTTTATATTTCATAACGCTTTCATTTCGACATAGATTGATCAAATTTCATATTTTTTGTAAATTTATTTACAAACGGGACCAGGACATTTTATTCCTATCTGCCTGTGACGTTAATTTTATAGAGCGAGAACAGAGATTCTTATACTTCATTTCAGGAGAATTAAATTATATATTTTAATATAATGTTTTGATTAACTATGTCATTTAGAATACTGTGAGAATTTGCGCATAAATGTGAATTTTAAGTTTCTCTATATTATATATTCCGTACAAAGAACGGGCATACTGCCAGTTAGTAAGGAATATTGAATATCCTTTTACAATCGTCTAATAGATGGCATATTGCATCATTTACAAAAATTGAATTACAAGAAAAAACAATGGTGATTTAAACAAGATGGCCCCTATAATATTGTTTGCCCCAGGACACTGATCTCCATGAATAAGATTCAGTTTTGAAATAAATTAAAAGACCAAAATTGCAAGTCATCTCAGCATCAGCTGTTGCAATTTTATTTTAATTTTCGTCATTACTTTTGCCACCATCTCAATTTAATTTCAATCATTTCATTTTTACGTTCCTTACATCACATGATAATGTATGTATGTTCCAGAATTTGATAAGTGGGTTCATTTTATGGTTAGTCATGGGCAGTCTGCAGCTGAATACATTTTGGGGAGACAAAACATGCCTGTTTTCAGGAAATGACCTGCATAAATCGTCAAAAGTGGAAATTAAAGATTAAATATTTTTGCTTGCATTAATTAAATGATTGATTTAAATTTCATTTTTAACAACAAGACGAATAAGACTAACTCCAATATTCTAAGGCAAACCATTCTCAATATATATATATATACAATATACCGGGTGGTCAGAATTAAAAAACCCCTACTGTGAGCTCTCTATACATCGAACTACTCAGTGTAAAGGCTCTAAAATTATTGAACCTACTATTCAAGACATGGGTGAAGGGATTTCGCGAAAAAAAAAATAGTTCCAGGAACACCGATAGGTGGCGCTGTACAACAGAAAATATGCTGAAAAGACACAAAATAATCACAAAAAAAAAACACACACATGCGATATGGAATTTTTCCTTTTTAATTTCTTTTGCTGATATGAAAAAAAAGAAGATAAAAAAGTGAAGAAACTTAAACTGTCATTGTAACTGCAATTTCACACTGTAAGCACACCGGCCATCCAAATGGTTTCTCTAAGTCCTCGGACGAGACGGATGGTCTGGGCTTTCGACACTGTAAGCACAAAAATTTATATAAGGTTTGCAGCTAGTGTGTTCTGGGCATAAAAGGGGATAAAACTCTATCGATAAGGTCCTTGTGATATGAATGCTTTTTACGTTCGAATAAAATGTGTTACAAATGTGTATTTTGTGTCTTTTCAGCATATTTTCTGTTGTACAGCGCCACCTATCGGTGTTTCTGGAACTAATTTTTTTTTTCACGCAATCCCTTTCCCTATGTCTTGAATAGTAGGTTCAACAATTTTGGAGCCTTTACACTGAGTAGTTCGATCTATAGAGAGCTTAGAGTAGGGGTGTTTTAATTCTGACCACCCGGTATATATATATATATATATATATATATATATTTGAAATATGTAATAATAAGAATCATGTAAAAATAAAAAAAAATAAAAATACAATTCAAGTAATATTAACATCACCATAGAAGCAAATTCACGGCCATAATGCCGATAAGAGAAAAGAACAGCACCGTCCCAAATTCGATGATTAATCAGAATTAAATTCATCTTCAGGTCTGAGTATTTAATTCTAATTAACCCAAACAAATGCCTGTTTCAGATTAAGCAATAGTACATTACTATAAATGCTTAAACTCAGACTACAGGCAACAAAAAATGAAAAAATGAAAAAAGGATACATTAAGAAAATTTGCATTACCATGCGGCATGAACCCTTCTTCTTCCACCACGTGTATACACGATCAACCTCAACAGCTTAAGCTCATATATATATATATATATATATATATATATATATATATATATATATACATATATATATATATTATATATATATATATATATATAAATATATATATATATATATATATATATACATATATATATATATTATATATATATATATATATATAAATATATATATATATATATATATATATATATATATATATATATATATATATATATATATATATATATATATATATAGTGTATGTGTGTGTCCGTGAGTCTGTGGAAGCAATATATCATGAACGAATGAGGCGTTTTGAACGAAAATTGGTACAAGAATTACAATCAGTGAATAATGGAAGCTTATTAATTGTGAGCGTAATCGACTGTTCGGAAGACGTAACCTTTCATTAGAAAATAATTAACGTAAACTTTAGAACGTTAGCAGTAAACGTTCTCGAGATATTGCCCATTTTTCAAATAAATTTATAAAATGAAAATCACACATTAAAGAATATTAACTGTTGTGATATATCAGTAAGTAAAATAAACTTTGCGAAGGATAATTAAAACTTGAGCAACGAATATAAACATAAATAACAAAATAATGCAACATACAGCTGTTTCGAGGATACACTGGATTCCCTCCGTCATTGCAAGAGTACTCTTACACTGACGAAGGGGATTGTTAAGCTAGGGCAAAATATCGTCAAGTTGCCAATATCTCGCTGAATGAGTGGCCAAGTTTGCCAAATGTATCACCCAGTATTAGAGAAACGTAGAAAAGAGCATTTCTTATATATAGATAACTGTTGGCGAATTGTTTCGCGTCTAAATACAAAACTATTGACAAAGTATCTTCTCTCGTGAATGGAACGAACTAGATTCCCAAGAATGATGCTAATAAATTTATTGCATAATATTACATATTTCACACTATTTAATATGTTTTCAATTTCATGTGAATTTTTGATAAATTTATTTGAAAAAGTGCAATATCTCGAGAACGGTTCATTCTAGTGCTTTAAAATTTGTATTAATCGTTTTCCAATTAAAAATTAGATAAGAAATGATCATTTATGTAACATTATTGAAGATTGTACTTGTTTGATGATTTTATTAAAATTTAATTCGGTAATGCGGTTTTTTTCTGAACATTCGATTGTGTGTAAAATTAACAGGTTTCCAGTAATCACTGATTGTAATTTTTGTACTCAATTTCATCTGAAACGTTTCATTCGTTCGTGAGATACAGTCTCCACAGGCCCACGGATACACACACATGCACACACACGCACGCACGCACGCACACACACACACACACACATAAGACAGGCATCATCTAAAAAACTATCGATATGAGCTCATGGATGCTTGAAACGTGCTTTTAAACTGGAATCGAATTTTCGACCCCGTCACAATACTTTCTGTATACAATATACTATGTATATAAGGAAAGTAAAAATGAAAAAAAGTTATAAAATAAATGATGAAGTTTGATAACTTTACCGAGAAAAGTTATGCTCACTCGAGAGTTAAATTACGAAGTCTGCAATAATTGAAAGAAGAAATGTGGATGCATACCAAAATTGACAGGCAAATTAGAAAAATAAATTAAAATACACCAGTAAGGCATTAAATACCTTTAAAATTTAAAAGTATTGATAATAAAATTTATTACCGAAATCTTAATATCCGAGTTTCACTCTTAAAATTAATAGTTCACTGCCTTGCATCTATTAAAATAATTATACTTAATTTCATTCCATTTGTTCAATTTGTACGGGAATATCCACGATAAAATATAATTTCCAATCTTGAGAACCAACCGCTCATGACAACTCCTAAACAATACGGTCCATTAATTCTTGGTTGAAATTGTTTACACAGAATTTACTGATTTGATAATAGTGAGTACCTTCAATTTCTTATGATAGCTTTTTATTTTAGATACAAAAAATTTACATAGCTCATAGCGCGTAGATCCACCAAAATTCGGGATACAGAATTCGAAATTTATAACAAAAATCTGAAATTTATAACATTAAAATTAATACCCGAAATGTTAGACTTAATAAAAACTCTCGCACAAGTTAAAAATATCATAAAAAAATCGCACAAGCTATTAAGAAAACATCGAAAAAAGTGAAATAAATCTTCGTTAAAACATAACGTTAAACAAAATAGAAACGACGTAAATTAGCTTCGGATGGTAAAAACAGTCTCCTTCATCAGTATACAGGGACAGAGCTACCACACCAACAAAGGCAAACAGGTTTCTGTCAATAACTAGTTGTGTCACGCGATCTCCGACAAAAATAAAATGACAAGAAGAATCTAGAAGGAAGGAAAAAGAACAAGAGCAAAAGGGTTCTTAACATTTTCTCCGTGAACAGCAGTACGAACTTAAGTACCGTATGATAATATAAATAGGAAATTAAGCGGTTTTTGAAGCTCTATGAGCAGCATAATTTGTTTTAAAAAATAACCTGCATAAAAATATTACAAAATTATTCATGAATAAACGAATACAAAGGCCATTTTGGATAAAAAGTTCTTAACTATTTTGAAATTAATTCGTGAAATAATTATTTTGTTTCCACTCTAAAACAAAATACTCTTGTTAATCATTCTGTACTTTAATTGTTTCTTAGAAGGATTTTCTTAATTTTGCCCTAAATTGCAAACATTCTGTTCTCAAATTAATCGTTCCTATTGAAACTTCTGTCAAATATTGTAGGGTTTCATCTGATAAGTTAACTGCTAATTTTAGACATCTTTTAGATGATACTCTAGCTTATAATAATATTAATTTTAAATCTAATTTAACCATTTCTAAAAATCAGCTCTTTAAGATATTTAAATATAACCCCAGCATTATTATACTAACTAAGACCGATAAAGAGAATTAAAATGTATTGCCAGATAAAAATACTTATGATGAAAATCCCAATAATCTTCTTCAGAACGGTCTTCACACCATGTCAGAAACCTACCCTACCAATTCTAATCTTACTAAATCAAAAATATTGTTAAGCATCTTGATAATCTGAGTGGAAAGACAAAATCTCTTATAATTCTTTCTGTTGCTAATTTTGTTAGATTTTATACTCAACCTAAAAGACATAAACCTAATTTGGCTTTCCGTCCTATTGTTGTCAAATTTTGGTACTCCCTCATATTCTGTTGTATGTTACCTAAAATGTACTTTTCCCCTTATGGTTATTAGTCACACTTACACTGTTAAGACTTCCTTTGATTTTATTAACAAATTAAAAAGCGTTTTTCTCCTAGCTTTCATTTGATCTAAAGTCTTTTTAACACTTTACAACAAAGTTGAAAAGTGTTTATGACTTTGTTCATTCTGTCTGTCTGTCTGTCTGTCTGTCCGTTAGCACGACAACTGCCGTAAAAATGACTTAATCAAAATGAAATTTTAGTATGTTGTTCAGACGGTCTGTAGGACCTATGGGAATATAAATCAATAATATCACCCAATTAGTTTTGGATTGAACCCGGGTTAAAAAAATGAAATACATTGAGCCCTATGGGATCTAATTTTTCAAACATTTTTTAAGCGGATTTAAAATTCACAAATTGCTTCGAAAATTTTAAGTAATATTCAAATTGTTCCATAAAATATATATATAAAAAAAATTCAGCGAAATATATCAGTAGTTTTTTTAAATAATAATTAAAATAATAATAACACCTTTTATATGAAGCGATCACCTGACCATGATATGAAAAGATCACGTGACCCACTTCAAAATGATATATGGCATCCATCTTGTCTCAAAATCATGATTTTTAAAGTTATTTTTATTTCATATTGAGTGTTGTATCCATCCTAAAACCATTTTATTTTTGCTTAAATTCTGTGTATCTGCATACTAAAACAACGCAATTACAATATATTTGAGTTTAATGCTCATCCAAATTTGATTATTTCTACAACGAAGCCTATTTTTCACCTATGTAAAATGTAAACAGCAAAATATGTAGAATGAGTTGTATTAGAATTGCTGTATTTCTTTAACACAAAATCATTTAGTTCATGGAGTCTGCATAGCTGATATGAATGAAATATTCATTGATTTTACACAGAGAAGGACGATTTTTTTCGATGAAGTTTTTAGCATAGAGTTTAATTAATTGTAGCTCCATGGTCTTAATTTTTAAATAAAATAAATTATTATAGTATTCTGATGAATGACATGAATGGGAAATTATTTATGAATGAAACGCTGCTTTTATAGAGAGAGCCAGGCGTGTTATTTTTTCTATGACATCATTTGAATGAATTTCAGTTGTTTTCGATGAAGTTTTCAAATATAATAAATTATCGTAGTATTATGATAGTTCTAAAATTATTACCGAGGAATGTATCACATTTTAGAGATGTTTAAACCAGGCAATTTATATTTCAATGCCGTCATTTGAATGAAGTTCATTTTTTTCAATGAAGGTTTCAACCTTCAACGAAGGTTCAACGACGTTATTTTAATGAATTTCATTTTTTTCGATGAAGGTTTAAGTTTTCAAATATAATAAATTAATGTAGTATTGTGATAAGTTTTAAAATATTACCGAGGAATGTATTGCATTTTAGACATGTTTAAATAAAATTGTATTGAAGTTGGAAAGTGTTTCATAATCAATGCTTTAAGCATGATTGATCTTTTTTGTTTTACTAATGCCCCTTCTGAAAGGTTAAATCGTTGGAACAGAGGTTACGAGAATTACATTACTAAGACATTGATGTTGAAGAATTTTTATCTTTAACAATATTATGTATTGATCAAGCTTTCTTTATATTTGATGGTGTTTCCTTTTTATAAACAAGCGGAATGTTTGGCTACGAGAAATTCGCATTCTCTTATTTTATGTGACATTTATATGCATTATTTTGAAGAAAATCTTTTCAAACTGTACAATTTCGGATGCTGGTTAAGGTATGCGGATTGGTTGACAATAAAAATAATATTTCTAATTTGCTAATTTTGCTTAATTCTGTTTATCCTTGCACTCATTTTACTTATAAAAAGAAACATAATAATCACCATTCTTTTGTTGTGATTTCCAAAAATGGTTCCACATATTTTACTGTCTTCTGTCAACATTTTTCTGTTTCTAAGCTTCCTCACGAGCGTTTCAACTATCCTATTTAACCAAAAATTACCAGCATTTTACGTTTATGTTAATTTGGTTCAGAATTTTGTTTCTCAGGCAATAAATTGCGAGATTAACTATCTTAGCCCTTTTTAGAAGTTATAAACCTATAATTGACAAGGCGTTGGGTAAATTCAACAGGCTAACATGGATTTCTAGTCCAGAAACATCACCATTTTTATCAATGCCATGTAATTGATTTACTTTTCTATTCAGCTTTTAGTTATAGGGTTACCAATATTTTATCTGCGTTTAATTTTAGTTTTGTATTTAAACCTCTTAACAAAATTAATTTGTTTTCACTGAAAGAATCCATTCCTATTAGGAATAGTTGGAATGAATATATTCTTATTATGAATATTTGGGAGGAATCCATTCCAATTATGAATAATTGGGAAGAATCCATCCTTAATAGGAATAGTTGGGATGAATCAATTCCTATTATGAATATTTCGGAGGAATCCGTCCCAATTATGAATAGTTGGGAAGAATCCATTCTTATTATGAATAGTTGGGAAGAATCCATTCGTATTACTCTGTTATGAATAGATGGGAAGAATCCATCCCATTTACGAATCGTTGGGATCTGATTATGGACAGTTTGAAAAAACCCATTCCTATTATGAATAGTTGAGAAGAATTCATTCCTATTATGAATAGTTTTGAAGAAGCCATTCCTAGTATGAATAGTGGGAAAGAATCCATTTCTGTTATGAATAGTTTGAAATAATCAATTCCTAATAGGAATAGTTGGGATGAATCCATTCCTATTATAAATATTTGGGAGGAATCCATTCCAATTATGAATAGTTGAGAAGAATCTATTCCTAATAGGAATAGTTGGTATGAAGTCATTCCTATTATAAATATTTCGGAGGAATCCTTCCTAATTATGAATAGTTGGGAAGAATCCATTCTTATTATGAATAGTTGGGAAGAATCCATTCTTATTATAAATATTTGGGAAGAATCCATTTTTACTGTTCTATTATGAATAGTTGGGAAGAATCCATTCCAATTATGAATAGTTGGGATCTGATTATGGATAGTTGGAAATAATCCATTCCTATTATGATTATTTTGGGAAGAATCTATTTCTATTATAAATAGTTGGAAAGCACCCATTCGGACTATGAATACTTGGGTAAAAATCCATTCCTATTATGAATAGATGAGAAGAGTCCATTTATGTTATAACTAGTTGGAAAGAATCTATTTCTTTTATGAACAGTTGCGAAGAATCTATTCCTTTTACGAATAGTTGCGAAGAATCTATTCCTATTATGATCAATTGGGAAGAGTCTATTCCTATTATGCACAGATGGGAAGAGTCCATTTCTGTAATGAATTATTGGGAAGAATCCATTTCTGTTATGAATAATTGGAATGAATCCATTCAAATTATGAATAGTTGGGAAGAGTTCCTTCCCATTATGAATAGTTGGGAATAATCCATTCCTATTATAAATAGTTGGAAAGAATCCATTCCTTTTATGACTCATTTGGAAGAATCAATTCCTATTATGAATGATGAATACCTTGTGAATGCGTTCTTGGTTATGTTGATCAGACTAAAATAGCTCTTAAATTTTGTGTTATAAATTAAAACTTTGTAAAACACAGCATATATACAAAAATAAACTAGTCAACCGGTTTCAAAGGCAAAATACAGATTTCCTCTTTTGGATCCACAAGAAAAGCGATCTTACGTGGTCCAGTTAGGTCGGTTTCTGAGGATAGCACACGGGGCTGAAGGTAGGAATTAGGATTTTTTTTCTTAATTTTTCAGATGCTATGATATTTTTTCACCTAATTCGATTTCTGAATCGGAATTTTTTGAAGGGTTCGCTTATTTTTTTTCTCATTTAAATTCTCATGTTAATTAGGGTTGCCTATAAAATAAGGAGGGCGGACACCACACTTAGTGGTGAGGCTCAGGCGTCAGGGGGGAATACACCCTTTATTTAGGGAGGGGAGGCATGAAAGTTCACAAAGAGGAAAAAATCAAATATAGGGGGCTTTATAAATGTTTGTTGGGGGTCTACAATTTGTATGGATATCCCTGTAAACAATTATTTTCTTTTCATATTTTCCACCTAGAAATAGCTTGTTTAACTCTTATTTGCTTTTCCGTTTAGGCTAATATATAATGTTTTACATTTTACTTATCTTGTACATAGTTGATAAACTATGTTCATATAGCATACGAAACAGTATGTTTTCCTACATAATTTGTAAGATTCTATCTATTATCGCGTTATGAAATATTCTCTTGTAAAATATTTTACTGTAATTTTGAGCATTGAGATTCATATTTAGCTGATGGAATTGACTTATATAGATTCCAAAACCAGTTGTTTCCATTATTTTTGTTATATTATGCTTAATCTTAAGTCTTTTTTCATTGGTATATTTTACATTATTTTTCTTTTCGAGAGTTGTTTCGTTGTTGCTGAAATTAGCTCATTCAACTTCAGAAAGAGGTTGTTTTTATTACATTTGTAATACGTTTTAGTTGCGTTATTCATAAGTATATATTGAAATTATTTTTGTAAAAATATTTTTTCGAAGTTAGTTGATGAAGTTAGCTGATATATACTTTCGGAAGCAGATTGTTTCTCTCAATATATGTTATAATCTTTTTAATTCTACAGATTTTTATTTACTGGTAACTTTTGCAGAAGTTTTCTGTAGTTTTTGACGTAGTTGATGAAAGTAGCTCAGAGTTACGAAACCATTTAATCAATGTTCGTCTTTAATGTCCTTCAATGGTCCGTATTAGTCTTTTTAATTCTCAGTATTTTTTTTTCATTTATATTGTTTGAAATCGTTCGCTCGAATCTTATTTACATTTAAATGCATGTAGTTTTTCGAAACTGTGTTTTCTTTTTCATTTTTAATATTTTTTTCAAAATTCTGCAGTCTTTTCATTACTGGTAACTTTTACTGTAGTTTTTTCTGTTTCTTAATGTAGTTGATGAAAGTCACTCATGTAGCAAAAGAAACCCTTTGTTTCCTTCAATGTTTTTATAATCTCTGTAATTCTCAGTCTTTTTTACAATTTGTAGTTTTTAAGTAGTTTGTTCGAATGTTATGTAAATGTAGGAATATATATATACATATATATATATATATATATATATTGTTTACTATTATCGAATGACTGTTTTCCACTTTTCCTGAGTCCCATACTGATTACTATTTTTGAAAGTCTCCATACATATTATGTATCGTTCAAATGTATTCATTCCGGCGCCCACTCGCATTGACGAAGTGAGATGAAATGCTCAGTCGCTTGTTCAACTTACACGCGGTGGCAATGCTTGTGAGTTCATATTTCTGTTCGAGGAAGTATTATTTTTCTGATTTGTAATTCAATTGATTTATTTTTCTCCTTCCACTAGCCAGTAGACAGTTCCAATGGTGTCTATAGCTACTATCGCCATTGTCAGAAACTGGCTATTCTATCGGTTTTAATTCGAATTGTATGGCTGTCCTGATGAGAATGCAATTTCGAACTAACCGCCATTTTTGTGTAGTTTCAATTGTGATGTTCTCTATGTCTTAATCTTTTATCTTGAGCTAATTATTATTGCCTTTTCTCATTTTTGCCGTGTTTTATTTTTATTTTTATTTATATTTATATGCTTTTACTTGTGAATTTTGTATCCTAATATTCTTCTTATCCCCCTTTACCAGTGTAGTGATATGTTACCTTCTATCTTTATCCTTAGTCTTGGTCTATAGTTACTCATTTGTAACAGATATGCTAGTGATGGGTTTTTTTGTACATACAGTAGTTTATGCGTAATTTTCGATTAAAATCTTTCAATTTATATATATATATATATATATATATATATATATATATATATATATATATACTAGCAGCATACCCGTTCTTTGTTCGGAGTATATAATATAAAGAAACTTAAAATTCACAATCATGTGCCAATTCCTATAGTATACTAAATGACATTTTTAATCAAAATATTCTGTTAAAATATTTAATATAATGCTCCTAAAAAGAAGTTTAAGAATCTCTGTTTTCGCTATAGAAAATTAACTTCACGGGCAAATCTGAAGGATAAAACATCCTGGCCTCTTTTGTAAGTCTATTTACAAAAAAATATGGAATTGAATCAATATATGCAAAATAAAAGCGTTATAATTGTATGGGACCCGTACTATTTATATACGCGAATATTAGAAGATATAACCTGTATTAGTAGATTACATGTATAAATTGAAATATCAATAAACTCGTAATCTTTAAACCTGAAGGCAGTAATTAATTCCAATATATGCCAAAATGAAAGTGCTAAAATTATATGGGAAGATGAACCCGTTTTACTTATAATGTCGTAGATTAGAAGACATGTCCGAGTGTTAGTAGAAGATTACCCGTATTACAATATGAGTCTAAAAAATCTTTGCCAAAATAAAACAGATGACGTAATATATTGAAAATATCAATAATTTCCGTAATCTTCATACCAGAAGGCCGTACTTGATTCCAATATATGCCAATATATGTCAAAATATATGCCAATATACCTGTACTACTTATATTCTCGTAGATTAGAAGATATACCCGTGCATTTGTAGAAGATTACTCGTACAATTTACAATATGTGAGTTTCAACAATTTTTGCCGCAATAAAACAATGGCATAATAACTTGAAAATATCGATAATCTCTGAATCAATAATCCCCGAAAATATCAATAATAATAATGTTTAAACCTGAAGACCGTAATTGATACTATCCAGTCAAAAATGAAATGGCAATGAAATTTACTTTACATATCTTCATTATTCAAATCGGAAAAGATTTAATAAAAATCGTCTGCCGCATAAACACGTTGAATTTAAATCCTTTGCTAAGCGGTATAATATTATTTTCTTCAAATAAATTGGTGGAAAAAATATCGTCTGAATAATACTATCTCTATGGGACGGTTGGCGACATTTTCGTCAATGTAGCGACATTTTAAAAAATTGCCAACTTTATTGCCTAGTGGGACTATAGAACTGATTGTCCCACTTGGCGACAAATTGACGAAACATCATCGCAATACTATCCCCTAACAAAACAATATTCATTTCATTTATATAGCGTAATTTTGTCAATTTCAAGATATTTTTATGGATTTACAAACATTTTTACCACTTTGGTGACATTTTAAAAATTCGTTAAATATGCTACTAAGTAGGACAGTTGGATTGACAGATAAATGCTAACGAAACACCATTTCAATACTCTCTTCTAACAAAACAACAATTTGGCGGCAATTTTTAACACTTTTTGATATTTTTAGCAATTTGTCGGCAATTTTTAACACTTTTTGATATTTTTAGCAATTTGTCGGCATTTCAGTCAATTTGGCAATGTTTAAGAAAAGTTGCCAAGTTCGCGACATCCCGCCAAATTCGTAGCTCTGAATTTGTAGATCCGAATAAAACATCCTGATCCCATTTGTATATACTAAATGAAAACACTAAAATTGTATTAGAAGATATACCAGTTCTATTCTTTTTCTGTTTCAACAATCGGGTAAATGAATATTTATTGGCTAAACACAATATATGAGTTTATTAGCTAAACACAATATATAAGCTTGAAAACTCTTTACCAAAATAAATGAAAGTGATGCACGCAGTCCGCAATAAATATAATTAAAAAAAAAAATCAAACCATTCATTTATAAGACATATTTTAATATCCATTTATTTATTATACAAATCAAAAAAATAATAATAAACATTAACAAACACAGTTAATTTAATTGCGTTGCCGAGCAACATGATATAAGATAGCATTTTTCTCATAAAATGCTGATAATAAAATAACCATTTTGATTTCTTAATACTTTTCATTGTTCAGTAAAAGCTTGTGAAAAATAAACCATGGTGATAGTTTTTCTATTTAAATTCATGCTTCAAACAATTCATGCTTTCAGAAAGTGACTAATTAGCTCAAAAAATCTCCCACCAAACTCAGAGATAAAGTTTTAACTCACTTTCGCGTTTTAAACAAACGATTTTTAACCTTTTCGTTAGGAGGAACCAGGGAGTTAGAGAGTAGAACTCCAGGGAAAAAGTTTTGTTTTTCATTAATATCTCGACAACCCCTATCTTTAGAAACTCGAAACTTGGACTAAATTTTAAGTGGGGCTATTTCAAGACTATCCAAAAAATTTCATCAAATTCGGTTCAGCCGTTATCTCGTGATGCTGGAACAAACAAACAAACGGACATACAGACAGACAGACATATTTTCAATTTTATTTATATAGATTATAGGGTAGCCCACAAGTGACTCATCTACCAAATTTGTGAAATTTGTGTAAATTTGTGAAATTTGGTCTATTAGTTATTCAACTATAGTGAAAACAATTAATTTTTGCATGCCACTTCGCAAGAAACGCAGGTTCTTTTATCCCGAATCATACCAAAATCTAATCAGGACTAGGATCACCCACAATGGATGTACCTACCAAATTTCATGAAATTCGGTCCATTAATTTTTCAGTTAGAGTGGATACATACATTGCACAGATAGACAGACAGACACACACAGAGACGTCAAGCTAAAAATAGTTTTTCGTGTTCTAGTGGAAGGTTTTCAGTTAGAGTAGATACAAGCTTTTGCGGGCCATTTCGCAAAAAAAGCGGGTTCTTTTATCTCAAATCGTACCCACAACTAATCAGCACCAGACTCGCTCACAAGTGACTTACCTACGAAATTTTGTGAAATTCGGTCCATTAGTTTTTTAGTTAGAGTGGATACAAAATCTGCACAGACAGACAGACAGACAGACACACAGACAGACACACAGACAGACAGACAGACACACAGACACACAGACACACAGACACACACACAGACGTCACGCTAAAAATGGCTTTTTTGTATTCTAGAGGTCTCGAAACGTGTAGATCCGTCGAAAATTCGAGTTCTGATTTTCGGTATAACTCCAATACTTTCCCTATACATTGCCATGCATTGCAGGAAAAGTAAAAATTGAAAATTTAATCCTAATTTGAATTTGAATTATTGCTATGCTATAAATTGGATTTTAATAAATGTAAAATAAAAGTTACAAGAAATGAATTTAAAAATCTGATGTGGGTAGCACATGACTTTCCCTGCAGTTTCATATTCGCGTTCTTTTTATTTCTTCAATAATTCATTATATTGAATTTAATTGCACAAAATAGCACCCATAATTATTTAAAATTACACTGAATTTGCCCTTCATTCAATTTTCGTTCTCATTTGGTAACTGGACTTATTTTCAAAGGTGGCGTAGCGAAAATGCGAAAAAAACGAAAATTTCCCGAGAACAGCTAGCCCTAGTGTAATGGGGTTGGCCTTATTCTTATCATCGTTAAAAATTATGTATAAAACAAGCATTTAATTGATATATTTGAGCATGCGTAGTTTTTATTTTGGATTTTGACGATTTTTGTGGGCATTTTGTAAGAAAAGGCAGATTATTTTTTTCCGAATCGTACCAAAATCTAATCAGCACCAGGGTAACTCTAAGTGACTTATCTACCAAATTTTGTAAAATTTGATCTATTAGTTTTTTAGGTAGAGTGCATGTAAGGAGTATTTGCGGGCTATTTAAAAAAAAGGCAGGTTCTTTTATCCCGAATGGTACCAAAAACTAATCAGCACCAGGGTCATACACAAGTGACCTACCCGCCAAATTTTATGAAATTTGGTCTATTAGTTTTTGAGCGAGAGACAATACATGCATTGCACAGGCACACATACAGGCAGACACACACACACACAGACGTCACGTTAAAAATATTTATTTCGTATTCTAGAGGTCCCAAAACGTGTAGATCCGTTGAAAACTCGAGTTGCAATTTTCGACATGATTCCAATACTTTCCTTATACATTACCATGTATTGCAGGGAAAGTAAACAGGATACAATATTTTTACGAGTTCCTTTATTTTTGTTGCCGGTTCGATTGCGTGTCAGTTTTCTGTACTTTTTATGTTGTGAGTCGGGTTGCAGGTCTATTATTTATATGAATTTTTGCTGGCCATTTCGCAAAAAAACGCGGATTCTTTTATCTCGAATTTTACCCATAGTTTTTTACCAAAAACTATTCAGCATCCGGGTCACATACAAGTGACTTACCTACCAAATTTTATGAAATTTTGTCCATTAGTTTTGAGGTAGAGTGGATACATGCATTGCACAGACAGACACACAGACAGACACACAGACACATACACACAGTCGTCACACTAAAAAAAGGGTTTTCGTATTTTAGAGGTCCCAAAACGTATAGATTCGCGGAAAATTCGTGTTGCGATTTTCAACACGATCCCAATACTACTCAAATATATCGAGAACGGTTAGTCTTAGAGTAATAGAGTTGCTCTTAATCTTTTTCCCGTCAAAAATTACCTAAAAAACAAGAATTTAATTGATACATTTGAACATATGAATTTTTTTTTTTAGATTTTTGCGATTTTTGCGGGTCATTTTGTAAAAAAAGGCAGATTGTTCTTTTCCGAATCGTGCTAAAATCTAATCAGCACCAGATTATCCGACAAGTAACTTATCTACCAAATTTTGTGAAATTTGGTCAATTAGTATTTCAGCTAGACTGGATACATGGGATCTTGGCGGGCCACTTCGCAAAAAAAGGTTTGTTCTTTAATTCCGAATTGTACCAAAAACTAATCAGCACCAGGGTCACACCTAAGTGACTTACCTAGCAAATTTTATGAAATTTTATCCATTAGTTTTTGAGTTAGAGTGGATACATACATTGCACAGACAGACAGACAGACAGACAGACGCATACATAGAGGTCACGCTAAAAATAGTATTTTCGTATTCTAGAGGTCCCACATCGTGTAGATCCGTCGAAAACTCGAGTAGCGATTTGATAGCATGATTCCAATACTTAAAAAGAAAAAAAAATCTGATGTGAATTTACTTCTTTAACGGTGAAAAAGTGATGAAAAAATACATAGCACCGTGTTTGTAACATTAAATTGTACATTTGGCGCTTTTCCGGATGAGAACATGTAAAACTATTTCGTACCCAATTAACTTATATTTCAGGTAATTCTAAATTAGCAATTATCAATATTGATATCATCCTCAATAAGCAATATAGTCCATATATTTAAATACTTTAATGATAAATTCATCAGTTAAGCGCCATTTTCATTAACTTGGCGTCATTTTTGCACTTGAATATTTTCGTCAGTGTGGGACTAAATATCGCCAAGTTGGGGATATTTAGAAGAACATTTCTTATATAATAAAAGATATGTCCATCATATAACGGAATTAAAAATTTGCAAAACATTGCATCCCTATTGGCGTCATTTTTATCAATTTGACGACATTTTTATCAATTTGATAACATTTTTATCAATTTGGCAACAGTTTTGCTAATTTGGCAAAATTAAAAAAAACTCGTCAAATTGGCGATTTGCAGCCAAAGTTCGTTGCCAGAATTCCACCAAGCGTTACAGACGGAGCAGTAGGTTATTCTTATGTTCTTTCCAAAATATTGAATTTTCATCTATTAGTTGTCAATTTTATTTATTTAGCGACTTTTTGTATTAATTTAGCGACATTTGAAAAACATGCCAAGTTGGCGATATTCCGCCAAATACGTCGTCAAGATTTCGTCAAGCATTATGGTCGGAAAAATAGGTTATTCTTAAAGTAAATAAACTACTAATGGCGTCCAAATACAAAACTATTACGTATAATTTTTTATATTAGATTCTTATATTGTTTCCAAGATATTAAATTTTCATGAATTGGTCTTCATTTTCATTGATTTAGTGTCATTTTAATCAATTTGGTGAAATTTTTATCAATTCACTGATATTTTCGTCAATTTGGCAACATTTAAGACATCGCCAAGTTGGCGATATTCCGTCAAATTCGTAGCCAAAGTTTTGCCAAGCATTGTGGATGCAGAACTAGGTTATTCTTATAGTAGATAAACGATTAATGGCGTCAAATTAGAATGCTATTATCCAAAGTGTCTTCTCTCGTTAATGGAATGCGCTAGATCTACGAGAATGATGAAAATAAATTTATCGCATATTATTACATATGAAAATTGAACAGATTTCACAATAGTTAATACTTTTTATTAATTTTATCAGAAATTTTGATAAATTTATTTGAAAAATGTGCAATATCTCGAGAACGGTTCATGCTAGACTTCTAAATTTCATGTTAATCGTTTTCTAATGAAAAATTACATGAGAAATGATTAGTTACGTAACTTTATAGAATGTTTTAATTTTTTAATGATTTTTTCAAAATTTCATTTCAAAATTTAGCTGTGTTCTGAACATTCGATTGCATGTAAAACAATAGGCTTCCAGTATTCATTAATCGTGATTTTTCTACCAAATGTTATTCGAATCGCTTCATTCGTTCGTGAGATATCGTCCCCCAGACTCACTGATACACACACACACACGCACACAACACCTCAAAAACGCCTGATTTGTGTTCAGGGATGCGTGAAACGTGCTCTCCCGTCGAAAACTCGAATTCGAATTTTCGACCCCGTCACAATATTTTCCTTATACATTGTTCTATGTATATATAAGGAAAATAAAAAATTAATGACCTATACCATATAACATTTTTTTAGTGAGAGCAACTGGATAAATGTTTTTACGGGGGTTACAAACTGATTACATCAAAAAAAGGTGATGTGTAGAGATTTGTGATGTGTAGAGACTTAAAACTACTGAATTTAATTTAAAAATTCAGTTCCATTGTGAGTCTAGTATTCGGTCATACGTTGCGGTTTGGATCGGGCTGGAGGTCGAGAAATTTCTTTGTTGCGGGTGCGGGCGCAGGCTTCTACACTCTAAAAATTATAGGAAAAAGCACATAAAATACTGGGTTTGCTGCCACTAGAATGATATTTTTAATCAGATAAAATTTCAATTACACACTTAAAAAAGTATCTATATCTATACACGAATGTGTTACTTTATTGTTTTATATAAGAATTGCATAGAATTATGGGTATATTTTATTTTATGCTGAAAAGACCGATTTAAACAGGCCATTTTACGTCCCTGTGTACCTGCTACCCACTTGCTTGCCTGCCTGAAATGGACTTTTAAGAGGGGCCCATTTAAGCAGGTGAACAAGTGAGTAAAATAAACATCTCATGTTAGTTCTTTACCGGTTTAAAACTCTCTTTTCAGTGTAAAATAAAATATACCCATTATTTCATGCAATTCTCATATAAAAGAATAAAATAACATATTCATATAGATATAATTACCTTATGAAGTGTGTAACTGGAAATTCACCTGTTTAAAAGTGTTATTCTAGTTGCAGTAAACATAGTTTTTGTGCATTTTTACCTATATCTTGTTCAGTGCGCACCAGGTTTTAATCTCATCCCCTAAGCTCACCCCTTTCATTCATCCATCTTTAGACAAACGTGCAATGCGTACCTTTGAAATCGCACATTTCAGCGATGACATCACATCTGACATTAAGCGACACTAATCTGTACATTGCTCATCTTTGACTCTGTAACCAAGACAACCGTAGTCAACACAGCAGACACTGGCAGATATCCTAACGGGCTCATCCTCTTGTAAACTGGGCCTTCCAAGCTCCCCGCACGTTGGCTGCTGCAGACCTAAAAAACAAAGTCCTACCATACCTATACATCAAAAGATCACTTCGCACATGCCGTCGCAGTGGCGATGGTAAACGCCTCTAGATTCACAGCTTCTTGAGGCGGTTTGATATGGCTAAAAAATTTTGATTATGATCAACGTGTATGTGTGCATGTATATATATTCAAATATATACGTTTCTGGCAATTTATTTGAAATTTTTTTAGCAAATTTCCGTATTTGCTTTAAATGATGCAATGCGTTGTGTTGTACATCCAAACTTTAAAGAACGTGCCATCTAGGGAATATGGGATGAATTTTGGAAACCATCTGTGTGATGAATATGAAAAATTGGGATTGTTTTATAGAATTTCTCCTCAAATCAAATGACTCTAATGGAATATTATCATAAACAGACGATTGTGGCATTTTTGTTTGAAACCATTAATCAGGTGAGATGTTTAATTATCATTCATAAAACTGATTGCTTTCATGTTTACATTTACTTAGTAAGTTTTTATTAGCGTAATATTATGTTTTTCCAGCAAACTAATCTTATTCTTAACCTTGACTAGTGGCGAAACATGGTAGAATAATTTAGGGAGACAAAATCAGGGACCGAAATTAGAAAATAAAAAGTATCATGCTGTATATTTTATCAAGGTTACGAATAAAATAAAATATAATAATTGAATTAATATGAAAATAAATGAATGGCATTTTGAAATTTTGTTATCATAGTGGAACCCCGGTATTGCATTTTCCGGTGGAATCGATTAAAAAACGTTATATGCGGGAGAACACAATACACGGAAAACTCTTTTAATCATAAAAATGAAAAAGAAAGCAAGTGAGGAAATAAGTAGAGCACTTACTAAACTTTATTTTTTCACATTTTAATTTATAATTCACACAGAAAATTATCGTATCAAAAATATCAACTACGATTTAGCGATTGTCTGAATCTAATTTGTTATTAACTTTTAAAATTACTTATCTAGAGTCCTCAGAGATTAAACACTATGTTTTCAGAAACGAAATGCTTCATGGAAAAAAATATCTGAAATCTCTACTTTTCCAAAATATCCCACGGCTTAGACACGTCTACTTGGGCCCGTACAGTAGTTGAATGATAGAATTGCTTGCGTTTTCCATTTAGTTAATAAGTCTGTTTCTTCTTTTGCTGATTTATAACGAAAAAATATATATTTATTTATTTTGAATAATATATAATTAAAACAAAAGTTACTTGAGCGGACACGCCACTGCTGGTGACATACATTTGAGTCTTGCACATTGCAAAATGTTGAAGTTTTCACGTTGTCAGATATGAGTCCCAAATGTCCTCTTGGGTACGACCCGTACAAATTTTATTTTTATTTATATTTTGATTTTTGATTGAATTTTAAACTTTGGCGATACTTTAAAACCTTGCTTAGATTAGAAAAGTAACTTGATTTATGTGTTTTCAGTATTTATTTGGTCTTTTCATTATCATGCTTTTTTCTAAAAGTAATACACACGCTCTCAATACAATGATTTTATATTTATTAATCATAATAGACAATGACTTTTAAAGGATGCTCATATAAAATATGGAAATAAGTAAGTGTTGTCTTTTTGACGGTATTTTACTTGGGTAGTAAACAGGACATTCAGAAAAAAGTTGAGAAACTATTTTAATATGTTATATATAAATCGAATTGTCTTATTTTTATGTAATTACTTTTCCTACATACATAGAATAATGTAGGAAAGTATTGTAATGGGGTCAAAAATTCGAATTCGAAATTTTGACGGAAGATCACGTTTTAAGCATCTCTGAACTCGAATCGAAGGTTTCTTAAGTGATGTATGCTTATGCATATGTTTGGGTGTGTGCATGTTTGTGTGTGTGTCTGTGTATGTTTATGTTTGTATGTATGTTTATGTGTTTGTGCGTGCGTGTGTGGGTGTGGATACGATATCTCTCGAATAAAAGGAGAGTTTTGAAAGTAATTTAGCACTTTTATTAGAAGCAGTACATGCTGAAATCCTATTGAATTTAACCGTAATCGAATGTTTTGGAAGACCGCCAATTTTCAAATAAAAATGGAGAAAAAAGTATTAAAAAATCAAAACTGTAGAAATATTATAAGAAATGTTAATAATCATTTCTTATGTAATTTTTCATTACAAAATGAATGACTTAAACTTTAGAACGCTAGCATAAGTCATTCGCGAGATATTGCCCGTTTTTCAAATACATTTATTAAAACATTACATAAAATTAAAAAAGTATTAACTATTGTCAAATATGTCTTCTTTCATTTTGCAATATTATCTGTGAGAAATTCTTTAACTTCATTCTCGTGGATCGAGTTCGTTCCATTCATTTTTGTATAATTTGTATTTGAATACCTAACAATTCGCCAACAGTCATTTATTATATATAAGAGCATTTTTATATCTATCTATCTGTAACGGTTGGCGATAAATTTGGTGAAAGTGACTACTAATTTGGCTAAATACAGCCAACTTAGCAACATTTCTAATGGTGCCAAATTGACGAAATGATCGGCAAAATTGCAGAAATGCCGCTAAATTAACGAAAATGACGCTAAAGTAACAAAAATACGCCAAATTAATGAATCAAGTATTAAAATCTTGCGATATATAATCTATATTGTTTATTATAGATGCTATCAATATTGATAATTGTCAAGTTATATTTGCGCGAAATGTAAGTTAATAGGGTACTTCGAAGCAGTTTTACATGTTGTCATCCAGAAAAGATGCCAAAATTCAATTCAGCTTTAAAAACATTCTGCCGTGGATATTGTACATCATCTTTGCACTATGAAAGAAATAAAGTAATTGCTTTATCTAGCGAAAGCCATATGCTGTCCCGTATAGATTAAAAACAAAAAAGACTTAAAATCCCGCCAGGCACGAGTGCAAGAGCTCACATTAACATTTTTATGTATTGCCAATAAAATCAACATTTTTATAGTAGTTATTCTCTTTTTAATTATGACACATTAATATTTTTCAAATTATATTGAAGTATAGTTACTCAAATTTCAAGTTTTACTCAGATAATACACATTTTTTTCAATATTCACATCATGTTTATAAAATTTAAAATTGTAGAAAACTTCATTAGAAAGTCGCAATGATAATGTTAGGCAATTCTAATCGCTAACGTAATGATGTCGTTAGATGCAATTTTCTTTCCATTGCAGTGCAGAAAAAATCTAATGTGGGTAGCACATGACTTTCTACAGGTATAACTAATGCAAGCATTTTACTTCTTTCAATGCGAAATAATTATGGACAAGATCCACGGCACAAGGATTTTAAAGTTAAAAAGTACACTGACATTGGGCGCTTTTCTGGATGACAATATGTAAAATTATTTTGTATTACCCAATTAACTTATATTTTGCTCAAACATAACTTGACAACTGGAAATATTGCTAGCATCTGCTAAGCAATATACTCTATTATAGTAAAACATTTTAATTATAATTCCATCAATTTGACGTCATTTTCGTAACTTTAGTGTCATTTTTGCTAATATGGCGACATTTTCGCCAATTCTACCCTACATCATAAAAATCGCCAAGTTCGCGATATTTCATCAAATTTATCACCAATGTCACCAAATTTTTCGCCAAGTGTTACATATTTGATGATACTGATGTTCATTTTTATGTATTTTTAGATACATTTATTTGAAAAACGTGTAATATCTTGAGAACTGTTTAAAAGTTTGTGTCATTCATTTTACAATGAAAATACATCATTAAATAAATTTGGAGTAAATTTATTTAATATTATAAAATGTCCTGATTATTATTATTTTTTCAAAAATTCATTCGAAAATTTGGGGATCTTCCGATCGTTGGATCGCGTATAAAATCAATAAGGTTTAAATATTCATGGATCGTACTAATTGTACCAAATTACATTCGAAATCTGTACTATTCGATCGCAAAATATTGCATCCACAGACTCACGAATATACTCATGAACATACATAGTATCACACACGCACACACACACATACACATACACATAGATATATCACCTTAAAAACGTTCGATTCGAGGTCAGGGATGCATGAAATGTGTTCTTTCGTTGAAAATTCAAATCCTAATTTTCAACCCCGTTACAATACTTTATGCATTATAATACGTATGTAAAAAAGTAATATTGCATGTTGTATAGTTAAAGTGCGGTATTAATTCTATTTTTTTCTTTCATTGCATAAAACTCGCATCTGCCTGAAAATATCTCTAGTGGCCGTCAGTGGCAACCTCTAATTTCAAAGTGGATGTATTTTGACATTGAAAAATATTCCTTTCTACATTTGACATAATCCCCTGGAACATTTGGAGAAGAACTTGGTCTGAATACATTTTTGGTAGAGATTTGGTTAATGGAAAAAAACTCAACGGGCTTTCAGTCCGTAGAAGTTATTCTTTGTTTATTAATTTGAACTTGAACTGCCTCTTTTTTCGGTGGAGCTTTGACTAATGGAACAGACCCAGCGGACATCCAGTCCATAGAAGTTATTCTTGGTTTATTATTATCTTTCCGATAATTTGCTGATCAAAATTTTAACAATAAAAGTTTATCACACATAAATGTATGAGAGGGAAAATATATACGCTTTACTTTCATAAACAATGAAGAAAATACATATAAATTTAACTTTGCTCAGAACGAATACGTATGGGCGATACTATTCAATCAGTGCTGCAGCAATCTAAAAAGAATCTGATGTGATCAGTAAATGACACTTCCCTACATAATGCAATGCAATAATGCAATATTTTACATCATTTCTTTCATAAAAAACTAATGATGTAAAAAAGCCACGTCACAATGATTTTAACCTTGAATTGTAATTTAACATCAGGCACGTTTCTAGATGACAATGTATTAAACTCTTTTGTAAGTACCCAATTTATTTATATTTCGCGTAAATCTAACTTCATAATTTATAATATTGCTGGTGTCCACTAATTAACTCATCTTTCCAAATCAACATTATCAATTCTTATACGACTCCCTATGGAAACATAATTACTATATAACTTTTCTACAAAACATAATTAATTTACGACATTTTAGATCCCGACTTCTATTAAAACGTACCTTTACCATAAACATGGAAACATGCTATATTTCGAATTTAGAATATTAATTCCTCCCAAATGACAACGATTATCAAAGAAATTAAATTTCTTTTTTGAAGATATTAAATTTTCATTAATTATGGCGTATTTTTGTTAATTAAGGGCCATTTCTCCCGATTTGGCAGCATTTTCAAAGTTTTATTTTAGCAACCCTGTATATATAAATACAGGATATAAAATAAAACTGGCCCGGAAAAGTTTTTTCGGAATTTCATGAAAACGTAATCTAAACAGCAAGGAGATTATTAGAAGACTTTTCCGGACCAGTTTTATTCTATCAACCCTATATATATATATATATATATATATATATATATATATATATATATATATATATATATATAGCCCCTTTCTATACTTTGACGAAGGTGTCACATGATTCCGCGAATCTTGCTTCTTGATTTCGAATTTATCAAATTGACTTTGAATAAATTTGATAAGACTAATTCTAAATTTGATAGGACTTAGTGAAGAGTAAAAGTAAGCAGTAACGTAGCAAAAATATGTGACACCTGCACTCTTAAAATACAGAGCAACAAAATGCCATTAAAGCGAATTACATGAAATTTTGTATGCTTATTTTAATCAGTAACAACCAAAACCTTCCGGAATGGTAACTTCCGAAAATGGCTGTTTTCCTATGTATATTTTTATGATTTACTTAAATTCGTGTTTTATTTACTGAGAAAGTGTTTGATGCAATCCATTGCTCTTTTTCCTACCTCTAATATTTTTTTTTTCAAATTTTCTATTTATTTTTTGACAACTACTTACTTCCTGGGTCGCATGAAGAAACAAGTTATCGACAGATTCCTACTTGCCTATTGTGATGTAGTTGCTGCCTTTTTAACCTAATGAAAACGTTTACTTACTGTTTTCAAAACCGGTTCATATATTTTATCCACTGCTTATACCGTTTCTCCAGAAAAAACACAGTAAAAACATCAGATATCATATACACTTAGTATTTCTTATCTGAAAAAAATATATATATACACACGCAAACACACACACACATATACTTATATGAGAGCTTTAATAATATAGATTTTAATGTACATTAACTTTTAATTTTAATCAAACTTTAATAAATAAAAAATTGATAGTATATTTAGTTAGGCTGTATTATTATTATTCTACAATGGAGAAATTTAAGCATTAATATATACGTCAATTTGTTTAAATTTAATTAATTAATATCTTGGGGAAATAATATAAAATATATGTTGACAATATATGCTGACAGCAAAATTAACAGTAAAGGTAGGGCACATTCCAATAATGGATTTCAAGTACAAATATGTATTACTGTGAACAACGTGCATTTAAAGCAAAAGATAGATTCAAGAATCACCCAGAATTAAACAAGAACGATCAATCATGTATAAAGCATTGATTATGAAATATTTTCTAGTTGAAATGCGATTTTATTTAAACAACTCTGAAATGCGATACATTCAGCGATGATATTTATTTAAATTATCACAGTAGTACAGTAATTTATTATATATTTGAAAACTCAAAATTTCATTGAAAAACACAATGCTAGTTACACAAAATGAACTTTATTCAAATGACGTCATCGAAATATAAATTGTGTGCTTCTCTATATAAAATCAATGAATATTTTATTCATTTCACTTATATACCAGACTCCAGACCTAAATGATTTTACGTGAAAAAAATTCCGCAATTCTCATACAACTCACCTTACAATCGCTTGATTTGTGTGCATTCTGCATGCGTTAAAATTAGGCTTTGTTGTACAACTAAACAAAATTTAGTAATTATTTAAAATAAAAATAATGTAATTAAGATACGCAGATAATACGCAAAAACGAAGCGATTTTATGATGGATGTAACACTAAATACAAGAAAGATCAATCATGCATAGGCACTGATTATGAAACACTTTCCAACTGAAATGCAATTTCATTTAAAAATCTCTAAAATGTGATACATTCAGTGGTGATTCAGATTTTACATTATCACAGTACTACAGTAATTTATTATACTTAAATATTTAAAACTTCATCGAAGTATAAATCGTCTGATTCTCTATGCAAAATCAATGAATATTTCATTCATATAACTTATATTCCAGACTCCAGAGTTAAATAATTTTGCGTGAAAAAAAATCCAGCAATTCCTATATAACTCACCTTACAATCGCTTGAGATAGTTGTATTCTGCTTAAGTTAAAATAAGGCTTCGTTGTAGAAATAATAAAAGTTTAGGGATCATTTAAAATCACAACTATTGTATTTGCGTAGGCACGGAATTTAGATACACAAATAATACACAGATAATATATGTGTGTGTGTGTGTATGTATTCAAAGTATTGAAATCGTGCCGAAGATCGGAACTCGAATTTTCGAAGGATAAATTTGGTATATGTAGTAATAATTTGGTATATAAATTTGGTATCACTTGTAGGTTATTCTGGTACGATTCGGGAAAAAGGAACGGGCTGTTTTTGCGAAATAACTCTAAAAAATCGTTAAATCTAAAAGTAAAAGACTACGTGTGCTCAATTATATCAATTAAATGCTTATTTTATACATGATTTTTGACAACAAAAAGAATATGACTAACCCCATTACTCTAGGACTAGCCGTTCTTGAGATATTTTAGTTTTTAAGCGTTTTCGCTACGCCACCTTTGACAATAAGTCCAGCTATCAAATGAGAACCAAATTTAAGTTTAACGTGCAAATTCAGTGTCATTTAAAATAATTATGGGTGTTATTTTGTGCAGATAAACTCAAATTATTATTGAAGAAGTAAAGAGAACGTGAATATGAGTCTACAGGGACAGTCATGTGCTGCCTACATCAGAATTTTTAACAATCTTCCAACAATGATTCATAGAAGTGAGCGGGGATTATTTGAAGGCCATTTCGAAAAAAATGTAGGATCTATATTTAAAGATCCACCAAATTTTTGTAGAATGAAATGTTCTACAAATTTAAGCTGTGTACCAAATTTCAACTCTCTAGGACGTAGGAAAGTGCATTAAAAATGCCATCAAATAAGTATAAAATGACAGACGGCCATCAATCATGAAGTGTTATACAAAATTTAAAAAAAATTGAAAAATTGTTGTCTACCATATTTATTTTAAAATGCGAAACCTCTCTTATATATAAAATAATTAAACTCTTGGAAAGATATTTATTATAAAATATATCTCTCTTTTTTTTCTGGAGGATATAGCAAGAGTCATAATTTAATTGAATTTGTTTTTCTCCCTATATTAAATAATTTTTATTTAAAAAACTACCTAACATATTTTACTGAAATTTTTTTTATATATTTTATGGGATAATTTGAATATTTCCTAAAACTTTCGAAGCAATTTGTGAATTTTATATCCGTTTAAAAATTTTTTGAAAAATTAGGTCCCATAGGGTTCATTGTATTTAATTTTTTCAACCCGTGTTCAATCTAAAACTAATTGGGCGATATTATTCATTTATATTCCCATAGGTCCCACAGACAGTCTGAAAAACTTACTAAAATTTCATTCTGATAAAGTCATTTTTACGGCAGTTATCGTGCTAACGGACAGACAGACAGACAGAATGAACAAAGTCATAAACACTTTTCAACTATGTTGTAAAGTGTTAATAAAAATTCATAAACATTTTTCAACTATGTTGTAAAGTGTTAAAAAAGAGATATTAAAAAATATAGAAAGATTTGCAATTAGAAAGTATATTCACATTTTGAAACCTCATTAGTGATCCAATACATTGAAACAACCAATGAAATAAGGTAACAAGAAAGATCAATCATGCATATAGCATTGATTATGAAACACTTTCCAACTTCAATGCAATTTTATATAAACATCTCTAAAATTCCTCGGTAATATTATGAAAATTATCACAATACTATATTAATTTATTATATTTGAAGACTTAAAATTTCATCCAAAAAATGAACTTTATTCAAATGATGGAATTGAAATATAAATTACCTGGTATAAACATCTCTAAAATGCGATACATACCTCGATAATAATTTTAAAATTATCACAATGCTACATTAATTTATTATATTTGAAAACTTAAAACTTCATCGAAAAAAATGAACTTCATTCAAATGACGTCATTGAAATATGAATTTCTGGTTTAAACATCTCTAAAATGCGATCGGTATTATTTTAAAAATTATCATAATACTACAATAATTTATTATATTTGAAAACTTCATCGAAAACAAATGAACTTTATTCAAATGACGTCATTGAAATATAACTCGCCTCTCTATATAAAAGCAGCATTTCATTCATTACAATACTATAATAATTTATTTTATTTAAAAATTTGAAAAAATGTTATCTACCATATTTATTTTAAAATGTGAAACCTCTCACATATAGAAAACAATTCAACTCTTGGAAATATATTTATTATATAACATATCTCTTTTTTCTTTCTGGAGGATATAGCAAAAGTCAGAATTTAATTGAATTTGTTTTTCTCCTTATATGAAATAATTTTTATTTAAAAAACTACCTAACATATGTTACTGAAATTTTTTTTATATATTTTATGGGATAATTTTAATATCCCATAATTAACACTTTACAACAATGTTGAAAAATGTTTATAACTGTGTTCATTCTGTGTGTCTGTCTGTCTGCCCGTTAGCACGATAACTGCCGTAAAAATGACTTAATCAAAATGAAATTTTAGTATGTTGTTCAGACGGTCTGTGGGACCTATGGGAATATAAATGACTAATATCACCCAATTAGTTTTGGATTGAACTCGGGTTGAAGAAATGAAATACATTGAACCCTATGGGACCTGATTTTTCAAACATTTTTTAAGCGAATTTAAAATTCAAAAATTGCTTCGAAAATTTTAGGTAATATTCAATGTATCCCATAAAATATATAAAAAAATTTCAGCAAAATATATTCAGTAGTTTTTAAAAAAAAATTAAAATAATAATTACACCTCTTATACGAAGCGATCACATGACCATTAAATGACGAGATCAAGTGACCCACTTCAAAATGAAATATGGCATCCATCTTGTCTCAGAATCATGGTTTTTAAAGTTCTTTTTAATTCATATTGAGTGTTGTATCCCTCCTAAAACGGCTTTATTTTTGTCTAAATTCTGTGCATTTACATACTGAAACAACGCAATTACAATATATTTGAGTTTAAATGATCATCCAAATTTTATTATTTCTACAACGAAACCCATTTTTCACTTATGTAAAATGTAAACAGCAAAATATGTAGAATGATTTGTATAAGAATTGCTGTATTTCTTTAACGAAAAATTATTTAGCTCATGGAGTCTGCATAGCTGATATGAATAAAATATTCATTGATTTTACAGAGAGAAGGACGATTTTTTTCGATGAAGTTTTAAGCATAGAGTTTAATTACTTGTACCTCCATGGTCTTTTAAATAAAATAAAGATTTTAAATAAAATAAATTATTATAGTATTGTGATGAATGAAATAAATGGGAAAATATTTATGAATGAAATGTTGCTTTTATAGAGAGAGTCAAGCGTTTTATATTTCGATGGCGTCATTTGAATAAATTTCAGATGTTTTTGATGAAATTTTCAAATATAATAAATTATTGTAGTATTATGATAATGTTAAAAACATTATCAAGGAGTCAAGCGATTTATATTTAATTGACGTTATTTGAACGAAGTTCATTTTTTTCGATGAACTTTTAAGTTTTCAAATATAATAAATTAATGTAGTATTGTGATAATTTTTAAAATATCACCAAGGAATGTATCGCATTTTAGAGATGTTTAAATGAAATTGCATTGAAGTTGGAAAGTGTTTCATAATCTATGCTTTATGCATGATTGATTTTTCTTGTTTAAATTATTTAGAAGAATAAATATTTATATAAATAATATGCAATTATTAGATGTCAAATTTCCTGTCACATTATAATTATGAAACATTAGGGAATTAGGATATTAAGCATATTACAGTTAATATGTTTATAAAAATAACATAAACATAATTAATAAAATATTAAATAATCAATTTCATATCACAGTAAATTAAAATATGCTATCATTGAATATGATTATTAATTCATATAATATCATATTATTGATTACAAATTATATTAAGCATATATCTGTATAAATGAGTAAAATAGATTTACTCAAAAAATTTTGTTTTAAATCAGTTATATGGCGTCTAATATGTGGATTATCACATAAATATATATACATACAGTCTGATTCGAAAAAGATGGGCCAAACTTTACGAGGTGGTATTATACACCAAACCAAGCATTTTCGTCATAGTTTACAGGGTCGGAAATGAAATTAAAGGCATTACAGGGCGCTTACTCGTTGGAAGCAGCCGCTCCGCAAACTTAAAAGCGTCATTCTGGTTGTTATTTTCTGGTTGAAGTAGAAAACCACTATGCAGATTTCATCTGGGGAAGAAGAAGAACCCTTATGCAAATTTTCGTAACACCGAATGTAAGGCCTTATCAGTTTGCAGTTCCAACTTTTGAGAGGCCGATCGGGAGATCTGTTGTGTCTTGATTTCCTTTTGTGGGGATATCTCAAGAGTCTAGTCTATGGCACTCCGTTTGAATCTGAAGAGGAACTCATCGGCAGAATTTCGGCCGCTACTGCCGAAGTGCTCGAAATGCTTGGTCTGTTCGAGAGAGTTAGTTCGTCAATCCCTCTATCGCCGCTGTGAGATGTGTATTTAGGTTGGCGGTCGCTCTTTCGAGCCATTACTGTAATTATTGTTTATTAAATGTAATTTTATAACTTCTAAGTCATTCATGTGTTTTCGTCTCACCTTATCGGTTTCACCATTAAGCGCCTACACGCGCTTTTACGTTTCATATCCGACTCAGTAAACTATGACGAAAAATGCTTGGTTTGGTGTGTACTACCACTTAGTAAAGTTTTGCCCATCGTTTTTGAATCACCCTATATATATATATATATATATATATATATATATATATATATATATATATATATATATATATATATATATATATATATCCAATAGGAAATGTCCAAATCTGAAAATCAAATATGATACAAGAAATAAGAAAAAGAAAAGTACCAAAAATTGGCAGAGGGGGGGGGGGGTTGTGACCCCCTCACCCCGGTTCAGCATGCTTTACGCCATGGCCATACGCCCGGATGCCGGTACCATTCCGCATCTAGGCCATTATACCTAAGAAGATATATTTGGAAACAAAAAGACCATGATCCTTGAAGCCAAACACAACACTAGATTGTAAAATACCAACATCCAAAAACCGTAGCCATGTTGTAAAATACCAACATCCAAAAACCGTAGCCATGTTGTAAAATACCAACATCCAAAAACCGCAGCCATGTTGTAAAATACCAACATCCAAAAACCGTAGCCATGTTGTAAAACACCAACATCCAAAAACCGTAGCCATGTTGTAAAATACCAACATCCAAAAACCGTAGCCATGTTGTAAAATACTTACATCCAAAAACCGTAGCCATGTTGTAAAATACCAACATCCAAAAACCGTAGCCGTTATATATTGTTCCTTGTTGCGAAGCAGCGTGGCGCTTTACTTCATTGTAACTTCGTGTATATGTTTTATGGATTTTGGTTAAAGTTTAGAATACATAAGATTTTTTTTTCTTTTTTTCCCCGCTAAAAATAGATGGTTTTAGGATTTGTTATTAAAAATCTGTATTGAAATTTGTCAAAAAATTTGATGTATATATATATATATATATATATATATATATATATATATATATATACAGAGAGAGAGAGAGAGAGAGAGAGAAAATCTTTATTAATAGGCTGATGGCCTTCTTTTTGCATAAATTACAGATTGTATCTGATGTGGTATGGACAAATACAAGTGATGCACAAGAGTCACAGAGATACGTAGCCACTCCTCCTGCAAAAAGGTCGCTAATTCAGAGGTGGAAACAGACTGCGCAGCTTGCCCTCTAAAATACCCCACAGAGGTTCAATTATATTAAGATCAGGCTACAGAGGGGGCCACACGAGGTATTGTACTCCATCATCATGTTCATTAAACCAGTCTCGGACAATTCCAACAGTGTGAATGGGAGCATTATCTTCTTGGTACACAGGTCATTCATCAGGGAGCAAAGATTGCACCATTGGATGAAGATGGCCGGTCAGAATACTGACATAATCCCGAGCTGTAACCCGCCCATACAGGACAACAAGTAGGTCGAGACCAGAGTGCCACATCGCAACCCACAGCATCACTGATCCCCCTCTATGTTGAACAGTAGGACGGAGACATTCAACATGATAGGCTTCTGCTGGCGTTCTCCAAACGTAAACACGTCCGTTGTTCTGTAATAATGTGAACGACGATTCGTCTGATTAGATAATATTCTCTCATTGATGTTGTGTCCAATTTTTCTGCTCGCGACACCATTTTCATTGTTTCAAGGCATTGCATATTGTAACCAATGGTTTTGGAATCGCCGCTCTACCGTGAATGTTTGCCGCATGCACTTCACGCCAGATAGTTTTTGATGATACAGCTTCCTGTAGATGTGTGTTCATCTCAGTTGTTATCAGGGATGCTGTTGTCTTGTGCTTCCTGGCCACAATCCGCTTCAAAGCCCTTCTGTCTCTATCAGTCAGCTTCGACCGTCGGCCACTGTTGTGCTTGGCAGATGATGTCTTTCCCTGTTTGATATAGGCTGTCATTACAGTCGACACAGTACTTCTCCCGACGGCAACAAGGGTGGCCGTATTCATTACTGAGGCTTCGTCAAGACGGGCCCCAACAATCATGTCTCTTTTGAAATCTGAGAGATCAGCCATAAAGAAGTTTTAACGCCATAATATATTTTGCATCCGACCGCTATCACTGCTACTCACAAACTGATGTGTGTACATTTTCTCCCGCTAAGTGGCACGCTTCAACACTAGAGCGCGGGAGTATACGACAGGTTTCCCTCGAGTATTGTTATTACACAGGTGTTCATATTATTTTGTCCAACCCCTGTATATGCTATGCCCTGTATATACCCCTGTATATATACCCCTGTATATATATATATATATATATATATATATATATATATATATATATATATTACTGCTGTAGTTTTTGTTCTGATGAAGGAGGATCTTCTACTATTAAATTGCCGCTGGATAATGTTTTATGTATTTGATCTTTTTTTTACTCTAAGCTGCAAGCAAACAAAAGTTTTGCCTGTGTTTTATGCTGTAAATTACCAGTATTTTATATAACGGTTTGTGCTACAAACAAATTGCTTATTTGTGTTTTAAACTGCAAGCGGACTGCTTTATTTTGTGTTTTATGTTGCAAGCAGAGTGTTTTACTTTGTGTATTCTGTTGCAAACTATCATGTTTTTATATTGCATTTACTGCTGAAAATTTTAAGCATTTACTGCTGAAAAGTGTTTTGTTTTGTGTTATATGCTGGAAATTAACAGAGTTTTATTGGAGTTTTTTCATCGCAGTCTAGCAATGCTTAAACTGCCTGCATTCATTTCTACTGTGTTTAAAACCATCAGGCACACCTGGTTTCATCATGAAAAGTCCTGTATCTCAAACAAAATATGTCTCTACTATACTTTTCTAGCTTCAATATTGAAAGTTTAATCCTGTAAATCCTTTCGAGGAAGTTTCTTTCCAAAGTATCTTTTATCCCTTTGGTTAATACTCTTATTTCTTCTAGAAACTTCTGATAAATATTTCAGAAAGTTTATATTTTTTCTACGAGTTGTATATGTGCATGTAAATAAGTGCAAGTAAATTTTAAAGGGTGCGGCTTCATATTATATGAAAAATCAAACCACGAATATGCAATCGTTTGCAATAAAAACGAAGCCCCCCTAAAAAATAATCCGATCATCTCGAAATTTCGCATGCAAATTCCTTTGTACCAAGTATGCAAATAATTAAATTTGCAAGCCCAATGAGTGTTAACGTCGGTCATAGCGTGCGTTTCTACTGCGAAACTAGTATCCTATAAAACAGGCTAAAAAGGTGGACGGTTTATCTTTGCTCATTAACGGCGTTGCAGTTCCGTGGAGACATAAGCAATAATGTCGTTGCGACGTTGCCGAAGACCTTATAAGCAATTAGACGAGTTCAAACGTGGTCATGTAGTCGGGATGCGTAAAGCTGGCTAGCCATACCGAGCAATAGGCCGCCACCTGCACCGAACGGACATTGCTGTTCAAAGGTGCTAGCAGCAATGGTTGCTGCAAGGAATTCCTCAGCGGAATGAAGGTTCTGGAAGGCTAAGGTGCACGTATGCGAAGCAAGACCGGATGATTGTGCCACAGGCCCGAACTGGTCCAACGGCATCATTGTCGCCGCTCAACGTGCTATAGTCTCTTCCATACCACCCGTGGAACCTTCCACCATTACACGGCGTTTGACTGAGGTGGGGTTACGCTCACGGCGGCTTTTAAGACGTCTGCCCGTAACCCCACAACATCGATAGAGTCGTTTGGAGTGGTGTAGTAGCCGAGCATCATGGCTGCCAGCTGACTGTCATCGCATAATGTTCAGCGATGAATCACGTTTCAGTCTTTCAGTAGAGCTGACGTGGTTGTCGAGTGGTCAAGGCGAGCGTTTCCACAGCAGTCGCTCGACCGCCGCGTTGTGGGTTCGAGTCCCACGTAAGGCATGGATGTTTGTGTTATGGGAGTAGTGTGTTCCGCCCCCCTCTGGTGCACCTGGAGCAACGTCCTAAGACGGCTAAATGGTTCACGTTCTTGCCGCTGACAAACGGCGAATGATGATGAGTCAAGTGCCTGGCTATTTGATAAAAAAAAGTCTTTCAGCAGATGACTATCGGGTACGTCTGTGGAGGCGCCAGGGTCAACGATCCCAATCAGCCTTTGTTTTACGCAGGCACACAGCCATTTCCCCTTGTTAGATGGTATGGGGGTGCTATCTCTTACGACAGCAGGTCGCCCCTAGTCATCCTGCGTACAACTTTAATAACTCAACGATATGTTGATGAAATCCTGCGGCCGTTTGCATTACCCTTCATAGCACGTCATTCTGGGGCCATTTTCCAACAAGATAATACCACGCCACATACGGCTCGCATATCTGTGGACTGTCTCCGTGCTGTTGATACTGTTCCTTGACCAGCAATGTCACCAGACCTTTCGCCAATCGAGCATGTATGGGACATGCTAGGCCGCCAGATTCGGGAACCCCGAAATATAGCAGATCTGGAGCAACAATTGAGGAATGCTTGGTACAGTGTATCGCAGGATGGCATTAGGAAACTTTATCACTCCTTACCTAGACGTATACAAGCATGCATTGCGCCAATGGGGGTTTCACCCATTACTGATTTGAAAATTCAAAGTGAAATTGCTAACCATTGATGGGTCCTGCGGCCTTGATTCTGTAATCATTTCATTAGCTGTGTATGAGCTGTACGCATATTTAATTTCAATAAAAACATTCACTTTTTTCATGGTGCTTCGTTTTTTTGTATTTGCAAAAGAGTGTATCTTGAACCACAACCTCATTGAGTCGATGAAAGAATATCATTAAATGTTTATAAAGTATGGAACAGATTAAGACTAACCCCCGTGGCAACCTTATGTGGTTTACGCCACTACGAGGAGGACGGTAAGGAGTCATATCCACCATCCAGCGAGATGAATAACCAGGGGAGCAAGAATCGGCGGAACAATTCATAGGGCCAAGCTAAGGCAACCTGCGAAGTCAAGACCACAGTCGTCGACGGGTCTGGAAACTGATCATAAAGGGCCTGCTCCTCTCCGCCACCTGGAAGCATCTGCTTCAAGGACCAAACCACGTTAACAGCTGGCCTTTCCACTGATTTAAGTACCCCTACAGAACAGGAGGATCAGGGCAATGAGGAAGTCAAGTCCCATACACCGTCATCTTGTAACGGTCCCCCTGTGGGGGTATATAAAGTATGGGACGGCGCATCCTGCTCGCTACGCTCGTCAACTCCTGTAACTGGCTTTGCGATCTTTTTCGTGCCGCATAATGTTCCTGAATATACAGGCTGCCACAACAGTGGTAATCTTGACTCACAGTTGAAGCGATGTATTGCCGGGAAAAAAATAAAAGAAAATAAAATAAACGAACACCGCCCATAATTCCGGTTTCTAGGGTCGTACTGCCAAACCAAATGTATCATTAGACTCAGAATAATGTCTATTATAAATTAATGTGTATCCAATTTGCTTAAGAGGTCTATTTCATACTGAATTATCCATTATTTCCAAAAATTCACATGGCAACATCCTTTTTTGTGTCAGTGTCATCACTAGGTTTCTTATGTCAATAATATGCTAAATATCAATTTGTGTGATATTCCGAATATAAATAAGGGAGATATACGAAAGAAAACATTCGGGGGTCCGTCACCATATTTAAGGTATATAATGAAGGTCACGCACACTCTGCAGTTATATCTTTTCTATTTCGTTGATATGGTACATTCTTAACAATAGGCTTGTGGGGACTGGGTTCTGAAACTCGTGAATTTTAAGGGCAGCGTAAACGACATTTTTTACCAACAATATGCTAATATTAAATCAGGTGTTTTGAAGTCCCAAAACAGTGCCTTTTGGGGCGCTAATAAATTTACCTCACGAAGTTGGGTGAAAACCATATGTATTTTATTCGAATCATCCACAAATGTATTTTCAATTTATACTTAAACTGATTTAATTAGAAATTTTATAATATTGATTTAACTATTTTATTTTATTTTTATAGCACGTAAATGGGTATTGTATTTGTGGTGCGCTCAATAAAAAGTTATTTAATTTTAAAGTTATAATTTGAAGTCGAACTTTTCGATTAATTATCATTAACATAAAATGTCTTAATATGACCGTAAATTCGTATATAGTGGATTTATTATTAAATTGTACATTGCATTATTGTGTCGCTATATAAAACCCTCCAATTATTTACTTTTCGTGAGTCCTGTAAAGGAATTATTAATTAATATAATACTAAATTAACTGCGCCATTTAAACTTTAACAATAAAACATTTATTAACGACATAAACACTTATTAATTCATCACACAATTAATTATTAGTTTTGGCGGGGGAACATGTGAGACCAGGATGAATAAAACTACTTAACATGTGTCTACGACCTTTGATTATTGATTTGATGAACACATACCTTCAAGGCTGTCTTGGACTATGATCATATATCAAAATGCTGGCATCAGTAATTCGTACTCGCCATAACTCGCGGTGTGTGTCTCCTTCTCGTACTCTGATTGCACTCACGCATCAATAGATCTCGCCATTATTTTGGGACATCTACGGAACACTCTACACGTCTGTATTCACCAATTCAAGTCATCGTATTCTAAGTCATATCTAAGTCATAATGCCGCCCGAGTATTAGCACAAGTGTCGTGCACACATCTACTCAAGTCATGATCCAAGTTATCTGGTCAGTCTCGACCAGTGTTCTTGTTAGGTAACAGGTTGTGGTTCTCCTTTTCTCGGGGGTGTCATTTTCATCCTTGCTTTTATTTGTAGCATTGCGAGTTGTTGTTGCTGAGACCCAGACCGCTCGACCTACCAGAAAGGGTAGCATTGAGAGTGTCGCAACAAGCATCCTTTTCCATTGGATAATCTTTATCCAATGGCATGGTTCACATCCTCGTAATGGCCCGCTCAGCCCCCCTTGTCTTGGCGCCCCTAAATTTATGATTTTGTGACCTTTTGGGTTCACGTGTTGTAAAACTCGGCGCCATCCAGACTGGCAGTATTGTTTGCCGTTTTGTACACAATAAATTACACATATAAACTTGTCTCATCAAAGTGTGAGATCTATTTCTGGTCTCACAGTATTAAAACATTAAACACTATTAACATATAATTTTTCTTTTTTAACACTTTCTAACATACTTGAAAAACGTTTATGACTTTGATCATTCTCTGTCTGTGTTCGTTCGCACGATAATAAAATTACTTTATCGAAATGAAATTTTAGTACGTTGTTGAAACGGTCTGTGAGATGTTTGGAAATGAAAATGAATAATATCATCCAATAAGCTTCGGATTTAAACCGGGTTGCAGAAATGAAATACATTGAACCCTATGGAGCTTATTTTTCAAACATTTTCTAAGCGAAGTTAAAATCCACAAATTGCTTAGAAAGTTTTAGGAAATATTCAAATTGTCGCATAAAATGTGTAAAAAATTTTAGCAAAATATTTTGGGAAGTTTTTAAAATAAAATTTAAATAATAATTACACCCATGATATATGAAGATATCACACGACTAATTACAAAATAAGATAAGGTTTCCATTTTCTTGCTGTTACCGTAGATGTTTGAAGATCGTTTAAATTTATATTTAGTGTTGCATCCATCATAAAACCGCTTCATTTTTGCGTATTATCTGTGTATCTAAATTCTGTGCAAAAGCAATTACAATATTTTTTTTATTTTAAATGATCACTAAATTTTGATTATTCCTACGACGCAGCGTAATTTTAATGCTATACTATAGCATGCAGAATGTAAACACATCGAACGATTGTAAGGTGAGTTGTATAAGAATTGCTAACTTTTTTCTAGCAAAATTATTTAGCTTTGGAATCTGGAATATAAGTGAAATATTCATTGATTTTACATAGAGAGGCAGACGGTTTATATTTTGATGACTTAATTCGAATAAAGTTCATTTTGTGTAACTAGTATTGTCTTTTTCGATGAAGTTCGAAGTTTGCATGTATAATAAATTAATATAGCACACTGTTAAAGATTCCCGCTCAAACTTTTTGCCAAAATATGGTCACAGAATTTTTTTAAATTGCACCATAAAATGGTAATACTAAAACTCTCCACAAACGCGGGAGTGCGATAAATTCGTGCAAATAAAATTTGGATTTTTAACGACACCGAAAACAAGAGCTATTATAATCCTATATTTGGAGAAACTCACTAGGCAATTGGAGATGGAACTTCCGGAACATGCACAATAAATTCTTCCGTATTATAAGTCAATGCCAGTAATATTTATGTTTACAAGGATTTATTCCAAAATTTTAAGGTGAGTTATTGTTTGATATTTTAAATAGTTCGTTTACAGTATCGTTTACAGTTCGTTTTATAGTATGTTTAATCAATATTAAGTTTTAATTATATCCGACGTTGAAGATAATTTCAACAAATTTCTATTTATTAAGTTAGTAACTTTCGCAAATTTCATCTCAATTATTGCATTCTTACACAGAAAATATGTAGTTGAATTAAATGTAATAAAATATGTAATTGAATTGATTGTAAATATGTAGTTGAATGTTATATTTTGACACTCCGCGGGAGGGCTAAAAGAGTTCGAGAAGTGATGTCCGGGGTTGAAGAGCTTAAGCGAACATAGGAAGGAGCCCCAATTGACCCATTACAACTGTGTAGTAGGCGGGATGAAATAGCTCCTGAAGTGAGTTCCGGTTCCAGCAAAAGGAGGTAGAGCCACTGAGCTCGAGGGTGAGGGGTGGGGGTGGCGAGCCTTAGCCAATAAAGGGTGAACTCCAGCCGTATTATGCCTGCGTAGCAAGCGGAACGGCAGACCTTTGAAATTGAGCTCCTGTGGGTGACATAATAATAATAGGGGTCATAGCCCACTATTATTACATAAATTAATTATTTAAATATGTAATACAATTTAGAAATTTTGTTTAATAAATATTCTTTCTGGAGCTGTTAACATTTAAAATCTTATTTGCATTTAGTGTGTAAATAGTACATAATAGTGAAAAACACAATTATGCAAACTAGTGTGTAATAGTGAAAAATATTAGTATGCTGTGCGGGAGTGAAATATTTGTTACTGACCGATATTAGACAAATTCCTGTGAATTCTTCTAGTAGTAGATGCTTTATTTGAATTTTAGCTATACAACATTCAGAATGAATATAAATGCCACTTGCGAAAATAAAAATTTTGCTTCTTCCTTGAAGCAAACATAAAATTAGGTGACTACAATTGTATCAAGGGCGTTATGAATCCTATTTATTATTAATAATTTAATTTGGGTCGATATCAACTCAAGATGAAATATTTATAGTCGAAGTATCGATTTCAATTATGTCTGACACCACCTGGTAGGAAATTTCCTGTTTTGGTTACTTGTTACTTCGCAGTCGAAATTTGTTCCTTCGACAAGAACACATTTTTCCTAACCTCATGAACAGGACATATAACACTTTTGAAACAAGTATTTGCTTCAAGAATGTACGAAATATTGTATTCTCACATGCTCTCATTCACTCATTGTATATTTTCCTGTTTCCAGGATAAAGTTCAATAGCGGGCTGTTCACTTTCTTTTATAATAATGCCCTGAGCTGACATATATGCATTCACGGTTTCGATTTCATGTTTTGATAATACCCGGTTGTGAATTTTCCTCTTCGGGTGTTCTAGTTCAGAAGATCATTTGTTTTTTTGTTTGCTACTTTTTCAATTGTATTTGGTTCTTTAATCAGAAAACGCTGTTCTTGACCTCATAAAGATAGTTCACAACGCCATTAAAATAATTGTATATTCACCAAATTTTGCCATGTCTGTTTCAAGGAAGTATAAATATTTGAGCAGAATTGAATGTACACGAAACTAATTCCGATTTCGTTATGCTGACAACTTTTTCATTGGTTACCGGGCTGAGATCCAACCTTGAATTAAAGAACCTTGGAGCTAAGGTATGACAGCTCTATGTGTGTTCCAGCGACCGGCAGTGTTTTCCAATAGCAGCATTATCTGAATACATGTAACTAATGTCCAACCTTGATTTTCTTTCATTCCATCCAGCCATATAGCTGGCATAAAAAAATTAGATTGGACATTTGTTTCCTGTATTTATTTGTGGCAATAATGCACTGTAGACCTTTTATGCTATTTGATGCGGTTAGTTTGCATGCTTAATTTAAGTGAAAATTTGCACCAGTTTCTGGTGCTACTTTTGTGCAACATTGAACTAAGAAGTGGCTACAGATGTATTGCCTACTAATTTTCGTGCAGCATTGTATCATTTAAAGTATATTTTAAATACTTATTATAAGTGAGACACTGCACTTATTTTTAGTGTAACTTTGGCTTGAGGTTTCTTCCAAAACTAGAACAATATTTTTTTAAATAAAATTATGAACCTAATAATCTGAAATCAAGTAGTATATTGCACCACCAATTGGCTCTTTTGCGAGTAAAATTTTCACTATATAATAGTATACAATTAACATGAAAATTCTCTAAAAAGAGGTTCAAGAGTCCTCTAAATTAAGAGTCATAAGTTTAAAATTTTTAAGTGAAATAATACTCTAGTTTTGTATATAACTCTTCACCAAAAATTCGTGCAATGTATTACTTAAATTAAGTTTATTCGCTTCCCCAAATCAGTGGTGCAATGTTGCATCAAAATGTGTAGACAATACAACTGTAACTACATTTAGTGCAAAGTTAATTAGTGTTAAATATAGATATATAATTAGTGTTAAATTAGACTTAATTAGTGTTAAATATATTTCTGAGAGAGAAAATGATATTGCCAAATCCCTAAAGAAGTTAAAATCCAGCCAGTCTATAAGTTGTGATGATGTTCCCGCTTTCATTATTAAGGGTTGTGCTGACTCCCTAACTTACCCCTTGCTCATCTTGTTTAATATTTCGATTAAAACTATGACTTTCCCCAGTGTCTGGAAATATGGTCAAGTTATTCCGGCACATAAAAAGAACAATAAGCATGATATTTCCAATTACAGGCCTATTACTATTCTGTCCCCTTTTTCCAAGGTTTCTGAATGTGTTATGCATGAAAGGATCTTTTCCTAAATTAAGCGATGGATATCTCCGTACCAGCATGGCTTTATGCCAATGCGTTCCACATTAACTAATTTAACTTATTTTACCAGTGATATTATTGATGCTATTAAAACCAAGAACCAACTATATGTTATTTATACTGATTTTAGTAAGGCTTTCGATCACATCGATCTGGGGTTATTAACCCGTAAACTGATTGCTACTGGATGTAGTGTTGATGTGTCGTCTTGGTTGTACTCTTGTATTACAGATAGACTGTATTCTGTAAAGTACTTTGGTGTAAACTCTAGACTATACAGTAATTCCTCTGGTGTTCCTGAGGGATCAAATCTGGGCCCACTTCTTTCTTTAATTTTTATTAATGAAATACCCCGGATTTTTAAAACTGCAAAATGTCTTATGTCTGCAGATGACTTGAAACTTTATTTGAAAATCAACTCATTAACTGATTGTGAACTGATGCAGAGAGATCTAGATGTACTGTATAACTAGTCTGTTTTAAATAAACTTCATTTAAATGTTTCAAAATGCTATGTTATGAGCTGGCTAGGATCCGTAATATTCACAATTACAATTACATTTTAAATAATTTACCTCTATCTCCATGTACTCATATTATTGATTTGGGTGTCACTTTCGATGATACTTTTAACTTTCAGAAACATATCGATAATACTATTAAAAGAGCCTACCAAAGACTTGGTTTCACCTTAAGACAATCTCGTGCTTTTGCCAGATCTGATACTATTATTTGCATTTATAATACCCTTGTTAACCCAATTTTGGAATATTGTGCAGTGATCTGGGACCCTGTTTACAGTCTGCATTTTCATCAAATAGAAGTCGTGTAAAATAAACTTTTACGCACTATGGATTATAAATTGACTGGCTATTATCCTTATGATATGCATACGAGTGATCTCAGACAAAAATATAATTTAATGTCTCTTGAAAAAAGAAGAAAATGGTCCTGCCTCTTGTTTTATTATAAGGTCATAAATAACACTATTGATTTCCAGACTCTACTTTCTTCCCAGGAATTTCATATACCTGTAAATAATACTAGAAAAAAAACTTTGTTTCACAATACTACTGTTAAACACAATTAATTACATGAAATGCTATTCTATCTATAAATTTGTTGATCTATATAATACCTATTGTACTGATATTGATATATTTAATTTGACTCCTGCCTGTTTTAAAAGAGCCTGTTTGGATGTTCTTGGCATGTATACTACTTAGTATTATTTGTGATACTGTAATCACATATTTTGATACGTAACCCTGGGAAAAAAGGGAAGATGTAATGTAAGTGAAATGTATACAATGTTTGTGATTTATGTAGATAGCTAGGCCTTTGCACAGACGGAATTGGGATTTTTTGGCGCCGTTGGGTTGTGTGATCACTGACATGGATTGTAAATATTCGGAGAATTAATTGCAGCATAAATGTCAAAGTTGAGCTGCAAATCTCTGAAAATTTATAGCCCTGTCAGGTGTGGCTCGCGTCGGGCTCCGGTCTTTTGGACCACCCTGGTGTTGGAAGCTCTCTGGTTCTTGTGTTTGAGTGGAGCGCATAAAAATGAGCGTCGCTTCAAAAACCAATGGTATGAAGCATTTTTGGACCGCCTTTTTATTGCGTTTTGGGAAACAGCGAATGGGAAGTGGGGGATTTCCTCCCTGTATGTTTTGTCGATCCCCTTGTTTCTAAAATTCTGAAGTTTTTAGAAATGTAAAAAATCGTTAGTTGCTTTTCTGAGCTCGAGAAGAGAGCACTCCAAGTGCGTGGCACTTGTGTTTTTGTGAAGTCCGATCCGGCATGCATTTTGATGCATCTCTGACCCGGCATCCGCGGTCCCTATCTCGGGCGGCAAATGCCTTTGCCGAGGAGCCGACGTAGTGAGTCCGGTAAAGAAGGCGACTCGTAGCCAAGACGAGCCGAGCCTAACTCAGCGCGAGGGTGCATTTTTCTTCGGGCGGTGGCGACCAGAAAATGGAAGAATGTCGTCATGTTTTTAATTGGTTGCAGTACACACAGCTCTACCACCAAAACGGCGCGGTGTAGGACCTTGCTCCTTTAGCTGCATTTAAGCCGTGGTAACTGTAATACTGTGTGTACGGAATATTTGCGGAGCATCAATCCAGGGCTCCTAAGCAGCAGCCAATCTCTACAAATAAAGTATCTGATCTCCACTCGTTAGGCAAAGCCTGTACGTAGATCTCACAAGATCCACTGGGATAAAGCTGACGTTAAGAGGAGGAGAAGGGAAGAGGACAGTGTACCTATCGTCATTTGTTTTTGTTTGGTTGCAGTACAACACAGCTCTACCACTAAAAGGGCGCTGTGTAGGACCTTTGCTCCTTTAGCTGCATTTAAGCCGTGGTAACTGTAATACTGCGTGTAAGGAGTGTTTGTGGAGCATCAATCCCGGATTCCTAAGCAGCTGACAATCTCTACATAACTGTATCTGATATTAACTCTTTTTGGTTGGTAAAGGCCTGTACGTAGATCTCACAAGATCCACTGGGATAAAGCCGACGTTAAGAGGAGGAGAAGGAAAGTGGACAGTGTGCTCATCTTCAAAATAATACTTGGCAAAAGTTTTCGTCACCTGATGATACGCAACCGTGTTTCTCAGACTGGTAGTGTTTTCCATGAACTATTCAAATAAATGAACCAAACTTCAATTAATCGTGCCACCCATTCCAACGTGCAGAGGTCAGCTACAGCACTCAGTGGAGTTCGTATGCAATACAGGTATGAGAATTATATATTGATTTAAAATGTGTATATGAATGTTTAAGCTTAATTTGTGTAAGCCAATACTGTAAGGGCAAAGTTATGCTAAATGGGAGATTTGCAAAATTGAATATATACATATATTGTGTTCTTAACAAAAAGTAATTAATTACAAGTTTGGATGATAAATAAAATAAATATGCAAATTAATGCAAAATAAACTGTTCACCCCGAGGTCAAGCTTGGGTAAATTGGGAACTCATTTGTAATTGTGTATTTTGTATTTAATGTTTGAATTGAGATTTCATGTGTTTTGTAAATAAATTGTTAAGTGGCCACAAAAAAAGGGAGTGATTAATTTGTTTTACTAAACGCAATGTACTATTGGTCCAATCGGACCCCACTATACTTTAACGCGCTTGTGCCTGGTGGAACTATTTGGTGAGTATCTGTAATGTATTTAAGTGTTTAAGTTTTATTGCATTTATGTGTAAAATCCACCTCACCACATTATTGTATTTTATGTTCTGTTCTTTTTATATTTGTGTGGATACTGTAACTCTGGATTTCATCTGTAGTGCCACGTAAATTGAATAAAATAAAATAAAAATAAAAATAAAGTAACTTAAAATTTTTAACAGTGTACTGTGGTAATTTGAAAAATAACAGCATTGGATGTACACGAAACTAATTCCGATTTCGTCACGCTGACAACTTTTTCATTGGCTACCGGGCTGAGGTCCAATCTTGTATTAAAGAAACTCGGAGCTAAGGTATGATAGCTCCACGTGTGTTCCAGCGACCGCCAGTGTTTTCTAATTGATGCTCTCCACGTGCTATGTGGGCGAGCGACCGTCAGTGTTTTTTTATATTGATGTCTTGATCCCTTCACCTACGACGTACTATGTGTATTCCAGCAAACACCATTGTTTTCCAATTGGTGCGCTTTACCTTACACATTCGGATAGGTCGGACGGTCTGGGTCGAAGTTCATGTCCTGATCGCTCCACGTTCCATTGATTGACTCCGTTTTATGCTTGACTGGGTGTTGCGGATAAACCGGAGTTCTATGGGAGAAATACCCCGTCGACACTTCCAATTCCGGTGATATTTCTAGAGGCTTCATGGGTTCTTTCCTTTTTGCTGCTGCAAATTTTATTGTACATGTGTATGGAACACGTTGCATCCTAATTAAATTCAGTTCTTGTTTTACAAAGTATATTTTATTTCGGATCATGTTCCTTCTTTAGGCGGTATCCAGGAGGCGATTTAAATTCCGGGACCTTGCAAAGTGAACATGTCCGATGGAACAAAAGTGATTGCAGCGCCCCCAGTGGAAAATGAAAAATTAGGAACAAGGTTTCATCTATAATGCGATGTAAAAGAAAAATGTCTTTTACATACTTGTAACGCATTGTCTAATTAGTAGGAACCGACACTAAATCGTTACAGAAGCATTTAATATAATATCTTTTACGTTATGGCTACAAGAATCCATTTTTTCATCTCCAGAACGGCAAAATAACTGAAAATTCCACTCCTCGAAATAAACACCTTCAATGACCCTGTCTTTTGTTCGTAACTCGTTTCTCCTTTAGTCAGGAGAAACTTGAAGGAAGGGCTACAGGCATTTTTCAAGGCACTCAACTGGGCACAATAGGCGCTCTCCCTCTTTTCAAGAAAAATGGGGGTGATAAAGACTGGTACAGCAGTTGAACCAACTCCGTTCCAGAAGAAGAGATTTTCAGTGGTACAACTGTTGTACCGCCGTAAGGAAAAGGATATGGTTATAAGCGATTTTTTGTCATATTCAGGCATTATACAATAAGCAGCACTACCGTCAGACGCTATAGTGTAGAGTCTGTTTAAAATGGCCTCCGCCCAGTGTATCTTTCAGGCATACATCTAGGAGGACGAAGCCACCCCGAATACATTTTATATTAACTTAGTTTCTACTTATGTGAGAGCATTTAGATATATTTGTATAGGGCAAATAGAAAACTTGCCCCCACCCCCTAAAGTTTTACTCGTCCCCCCCCCCGGCAAAAAATCCTGAAAGACTGTCTTCCTCCACCATCAACAATACAGTTTTGAATTTGAGAAATACTATTATCGCGTACTTTGAGAAGAGGTGTGACATTGTTACAGTATCTAGGAATCTATGATATATGACAGATATTTTTTGCGTTCCATGTACACATTTTTGTTCGTTTCTGATGTCGACTCCTGCTAATTATACAATGCTCTACTTCTTTGTAATTGACATTTTTCCTTCTATCTCATTTTGTTGCTGAGTTTCTGTTATTAACTTTTGAGATTCTTTGATAGAGGCTCTGCAATGATTTTTATTCGATCGAGCATCGTCACTTTACTGTAGATAAACTAAATGCGTACTCTCATTGTTATTTCCTTACAGAGTTATTGAGGTGCTTATGGGTTTTACAGAAAAATTTATATATCAAGTTCCAAATTACTTGGAATTGCCTGGGTCCTAAATAAGGGTCTTTAAAGGGTAATAAGGGTATTTAAATAGTACACTTGAATACAATTTAAAATGACTTTGATACGGAAATTGCACGCTTTAAACGCACGCGCTCTCCGCAAATGCAAATGAATAAAAGGAACGACAAGGCTTAAAATAAATAAATAAAAAGAACGACGGGAAAGGACGACACAGCTCTGTTCTTTAAAGAACATTGACATTTAAAGAACTCAGTGTGCAACTTTTCATTACCTTTTATTCACTTATTTAGTATTCATAAGGTTTTTTTTATCATTATTATTATTATATTCAATTTAATATGGTTAATACCAGAAATTCTCCAACTCTAATTCCATCATCAAGCTCAGTTGCGACTAAAAACAATAGCAATATTGACCACACATATGAACCACGTGCAAGTGTTTTTCTCAGTTCCATCATGCAACAGCTGGACATTTTAGAAACTCTCTATATGGAGAGTTTAACTGCAAAAAAGTCGTCTTCGAAAGAGACACTAGAATTGTTTAAAAAACATCTAAGAACCATCAAAACAGTGTGTATTCAGAAAGACGTGGATCATTCAAATGAAATTAGAAAAGTTGCATTTGTGAAGAAAGATCTCGCTGAGATATTCCAGCAGCATAAATAATCTACCTTCAGTGAAATTATGCAAACTGCCCTTCCCAATTCTATAAGGAATTTTACTCAAGCCTCAGTTATTTTGTCCCGAACGAACGAGACAGGCACAGCAGAACAAACTAGATGTCAACTACAGGAGCTCAGTAAAAACGGATCCTTAAAGATTAGCCCAAGGGACGTGAAATCTACTAAAGACAATAAGTTAGTACTACAAGCAAACACATGGAAGGAAGCAGAAGAAATAAAACAGTCTTTGTCAAAATGCAAAGATTTCCAACAAACAATAAATGTAGCAATCTCTAATAGTCGCATGGAGAGAATTATTATTTACTCCGTCTCAGATCATATACAGGCGAAGGAATTGGGTGAAAAGCTTCTTAACCTGCTTCCGAATCCACCAAATCATCTGAAGCCTTTAAAGCAGATAAAAGGTCGTAATGGCCTTCCGCACTGGATAGTAGAGGTGGATAGGGACACTAAAGCTCTTCTTCTACGACATTCTAGAATTTGTATAGATTCCAGATCATGCAGAATTGCACCATTCATTTCAATTACACGTTGCTTTCAGTGCCAGGAATATGGGCATACAAGGAAGTACTGTAGAGGGCCAGAAATTTGCGCTATTTGTACAGGTAGTCATGATGCTCAGAGATGCAAAGAACATAATCTTAAATGTAGTAACTGCATTAAAGCTCGTTTACAACATGTTCATAGGGCAGATAGTAAATTTTGTCCTTGCTTCCAGAATGAATGGAAAAGGGTACAGTTAAAATCTCAAGAGTATTAATTTTCTTTTGTCTTGAATCTGTTTTTTTTGTCTTGATTTAAATTACAAGAATCTTATTTTTTATGGATTTAAAAATACTGCATGTAAATCTGCACAAATCAAGGGCTGCGTCGGCAGCAGCTGCAACTTTTATCAAAGAAAAATGCATCGATATTGCTCTCATTCAAGATCCCTACCTACATAACCATTTTCTATTTGGCTTTCCTCTAACCTGGATAACTCACCACTCTTTACTGAAAACAGCAGTTATAGTGATTGCTAATAAAATATTTTCACATGTTTGCTCAGCTAAAAAAAATAATTCTGTCTTCATAAATATTAAATTGAAAAATGACTGTTTCTCAGTTGGTACGCAATATTCTCCACCCTCAGCATCCCTTGCAGAAGATCTTTCAGAGTGGGAACATCTACCTAACATCAACTTATCAAACCTTCTCTTCTCTGGAGACTTAAATGCACATGGAAGAGATTGAGGCTACTCATCCAATGATGCAAGAGGTCTTCTACTACAGGATTTTGTAGCTCAACATCAGCTAATACTCCTCAATGATCCATTCAGTACTCCAACGTTTGAAACTTCGAGAGGGAAGGGATGGCCTGACATCTCTCTATGCTCACTTAATGTATATAACAAAGTACAATCCTGGAAAGTCGATGAAACTTCCAGCTTGAGTGATCACAGGTATGTGATAATCACACTGACGAAAGACGTTGAGATGAAATCGAAAAGACGTTATAAAAGAAAATTTTCTAAACACACCGCTCTTAGGAGGCAGCTGTTACCACAGAAGATTCCCTTGAGCCGCCAATTGCAAGAAGCAACTACAGTCGTTACCGTAGAGAAATTTTGTAGAAGAATTGACTGATCGTTTCCAAGCAGCATGTGACACGGCATGTACGAAAAAGAATATATCCCATGAACCAAAACTCAAGTGGTGGTCTTCTCTGCTCACTTGTAAACGAAATCGTTTGAAAGCTTTCTAAAATAGACAAAAACAATATCCAACTGAACTTAACATTCAACAATACAAAGGGGAGAGAGCTGTATATAAAAAATCCATACTACAAGCAAAATCCGAGGCATGGAAAGCATTTTGCACAAAAACCAGTAAGAAGTATGGGGTAGCTTTCAAAATGGCCTACAACAAATCATTCACAACGGAAGAAGCTGCCTATGACCTGGTGTCGCAAGCAATAAATTTGGATCGAGAGAATGTGTTACAACATCTTGCAGATTCTTTTTTCATTATGAAAAAACCAACCTTGACAAATAGCACTTTTTCTCGAATGACAGAAGTAAGCACTTCCAACAATTTCCCAGACTGTCTTTCAGTAGCGGAAGTGAAAAGCGCACTTTATTCACTTAGCTCTAATAAGGCCTCTGGAATAGACAATATCGATATGCGAATTCTGAAAGAAGTGTTTCAAGTCATGCCAATAACGATAACATCATTGATGCAAAAATGCCTATCTCTGGGATATTTCCCAAAAGTCTGGAAAATTGGAGAAGTTATTTTCTTTCTGAAACCTAACAAGGATCCAACCCAGAAGCGTTCATATCGGCCGGTATGTCTTCTACCAACTTTGTCAAAAGTATTAGAAAAATTATTCATAGGAGAATGGTACACTTTTTAGAACTGAATGGTCTTATGAGCAAACATCAACATGGCTTCCGAGAGGGTCACTCTACTGAAACAGCACTGGCATATGTCCTGTCACGCATAGAAAACAATATATCCGAAAGAAACTACACTGCCTTAGTATCATTTGATATACAAAGTGCATTTGATAACATGAACTGGTCCATCTTATTAAAACAATTACAAAAGATAAATTGTCCATTTTATTTACAGAACATCATAAGTAGTTATCTGAAAGATAGGGCAATTAGACTTAATTCAGGAATAACTTGGAAAGATATTCAAGTCTACGGGGGATGTCCACAAGGCTCTTGCTTAGGACCCTTACTTTGGTCAATAATGGCTGATATCATTCTTAATAAATTCAGTATTCCAGGAACACAGCTTTTGGCGTATGCAGATGACTTTATGCTAGTATCAGGAGGCAGTTCACGTAGACTTCTGGAAGATACAACTAATGCCAGCATAGAAACATTTTCAGTCCTTTGTGAGGAGCTCCAACTATCAATTTCATCAACAAAAACTTCAGATTTAGTGATAGGAAAACCATCTCAATTAAAAAGGAAGCCTATCTTCAAGATTAAAGGTGTTAGCATACCAAGACCAAACCAAATCAAGTATCTCGCAATTATAATTGATAAACATCTATCGTGGATTTCACACATAGAAAACCTGCGAACAAAGATTGGCTGCCAAATTCATAATGTCAGAAGACTAGCACCATCTAGGTGGGGCATAAATTCTAAGATCTTAAAAACATGGTATCTATCAGTGACAGAAAGGATCATGTGCTATGCTGCGAGTAGTTGGGTCCTAAACTTGAACATCCATGCAAAAAGAAAACTGGAATCAGTTCAAAGGATAGCTCTTCTACAGATTTCAAGGGCTCATCGCACAACATCTACAATAGCGCTACAAGTGCTTACCGGTATCCCCCTATAACGTTGACAGCGCAAAAAGAAGCCATCATAGCGCAAGTAACACGCCTGAGACAAACAGTACAGTGGAATAATCTTTATTATGATCACAAGGATTACGAACAAAAAACGGTTACCTGGTTAACGGACCCAGCAGTAGGTAATATCCGCTTATACTTTGCTAAGTCATCACAAGAAATATCTAATTACATAAATATTTATACGGATGGCTCTAGAACTGATTCTGGAACAGCATCAGCCTACTGTGCTTTTTACGATGGCATGTGTGTTCATAAGTGGTCAACTCGTCTGCACTATGAAAATAGCGTCTTCCAGGCAGAGCTGCTCGCAATAAAGGAAGCTGTATTTTGGGCTACCAAAAGTTTGCATAAGAATTTCATTATTTACTCTGACAGTCTATCGAGTATCGAAACTCTTAAACAATATCAAACGAAGAATCCAATAGTTCATCAAATTGTAACTATCATAACCAACAGCAGCCATCAAAAGTTTTTTATAGGATGGGTTAAAGGTCACTCGGGTGTTCTGGGAAATGAAGTTGCAGACTGTTTAGCTTTTGAGGCGACGTCAGATATCTCTGTTCAGAGTACAAACTTACCATATCCCTGTTCATCGCTAAGGTCACATCTGAATATTAATACCATAAAAGAGTGGCAACAGCAGTGGAATGAAAGTGAGAAAGGAAGAGAAACATTCAACTATCTTCCCAGAGTATCTCAAGAGCAACTGATTTGCAAGAGAGAATTGGTACAGTTTTTCTCAGAGCATGGCTGTTTCCCAACCTATCTTTACAAAATCCAAAAGAAAGACACCGAAAACTGTATTTGTGGTGAAATAGGATCTCCGAAACATTTTGTATTTGATTGCGAACTTACAAAGAACTATTACCTTAAAAGGCCCAGTAGACAACATATGCCAATATTTGCCGAAAACCTTCTGGGTAATAGCTGGGCTAAACAGAGAATAAAAACTATAATTCAATTCCTAGAGGAAAACGAACATATCCTGTGAATTATTACTGGTAACCACCACACATTAGCTCACTGTTTATTGCATATTTATCTATAGTACTTCTAACTTTTTTTTATAAATACTGCAATCAAATTAATTTTAAATTCACATTTGGTTTAATCATTGTATGTATCAATATAGTATTGAAAGCCATGGTAATCTCTGAGATTTGTATGTATATGTTGTATATATAGTTCTGTATGTATGTTTGCATAAGTAGTTTTGTATATATATATTTTGTATATATGTATATATATGTATATATCTTTGAAAATTATTCGTTTCATTTTGAATATGTAATAACCAATTTTAGAAATATTTTTATATATATAGTTGCTCCCATTTCAAACAGTTCTGCACATAAGTGTTTATGGATGTGAAATATTTGTGAAATACTATCTGTATCTAGTATAGACAAGCATATTGAATATAATTGTTTATCATTTTTATCTTGGCATTAAGTTTTAATTTCTGGTTTTGGCAGATATTCCTCTACCATAGGCTGTAATTACTGCAAACCTTCGGGTCGGTGCCTACAGGTGGTTAATCTGTTAATCTGTACTTTCTAGGCAGGCATACGCAGTATAATTCCACCGGTAGAAAAGTCGAATCCGTAGTCTTCGCAGAAGATGCGTTGATTGCTTTGCGATCACTTAACGTGATCTCTTGAAATTTACAGAAATTAAAATTATTTATGAAATCGAAAATTTTGTTTGTTAGAATGCTAAGATATATGCAAAAATTTAACCAAATTATAGAATTGCACTGATCTTAGTTTTTCTGATGCGAATATATATATATATCTATATCAGAGAAAGTGAAAAATGCAAATTTCGTTGCATATTTCAAAGAAAATAAATCTGAAGGAGTTGTCTTACGGTTTCACTTCAAACGTCATTGGAAAGAACGTTCTACGCTCATTCCGGTAGGGTCAAGATGGAAACTCTGTGATACTATTTTAGGTCGCTAAGGGATCGATTTGTGTGAAAATGCTAAAATATGAAATAACTAAAAGTCTGATTCGAATTTTAAAAAATCTGATGTGGGTAGCACATGACTTTCCCTGCATATTCATATTCACGTTCACATTATTTCTTCAATAACTCATTATAATAAGTTTATTTGCACAAAATAACACCCATAATTATTCGGGCCAACGGCCGTACCGTGCTGAAAACACCGGTTCTCGTTAGATCACCGAAGTCAAGCAGCATCGGGCGCGGTTAGTACTTGGTGGGTGACCACCTCGGAACACCGCGTGCTGTTAGCCATCTCGGGTGCGGTATCACCGTGGTTTGCGCGCTAGATTTGCACGCTACCACAAAAATGCCGCCGTGTTCATGCGGAGTACGATCACGTTAAACATGTGGGTCCGTAAGTCCTTCCGAGAGGTTGGTTGTAGGGGAAGGAGGGTACGGTCCCTGTGGATGCCTCCCCCACTGGGTTCCGGTCTAAATTGGGTGGCACTTCCCGGCCGTCCATACAGTTACCTTACACCTTTCTGGTAGGTCGGACGGTCTGGGTCTCATCAACAACAACCCATAATTATTCAAAATTACACTGAATTTGCATTTTTTATTCAACTTTCGTTCTCATTTGGTAACTGAACTTATTTACAAAAGTCGCTTAGAGAAAATGGGAAAAACTAAATTATCTTGAGAACGGCTAGTTCTAGTGTAATAGGGTTGATCTTATTCTTTTCATCGTTAAAAATTACGTATGAAACAAGCATTTAATTGATATATTTGAGTATACGTAGTTTTTTATTTTAGATTTTGACGATTTTTGCGGGACATTTCGCAAAAAAGGGCTGGTTCTTTATTTTCCGAATCGTACCAAAATCTAATCAGCACCAGGGTAACTTACAAGTGACTTATCTACCAAATTTTGTAAAATTTTATCTATTAGTTTTTCAGATAGAGTGGAAACAGGCAATTTTTGAGGGCCATTTGGCGAATAAAAGCGGATTCTTTTATCCCAAATCGTACCAAAAACTAATTTGCACCAGAGTCAAACACTAGTGACTTACCTACCAAATTTTATGAAATTTGGTCCATTAGTTTTCGAGTTAGAGTGGATACATACATTGCACACACAGATACACAGGCGCACAGACGACAGATACACAGACAGGCAGACAAACAGGCAGACATACACACACACACACACACACACAGACGTCACGCTAAAAATAATTTTTTCGTATTTTAGAGGTCCCAAAACGCGTAGATCCGTCGAAAACTCGAGTTACGATTTTCGGCATGATTCCAATACTTTCCCTATACATTACCATGTATTGCAGGAATAGCAAAAATCTAATTTGGGCAGTACATGACTTTCTCTGCAGACTCAAATTCATTTTTTCTTTATTTCACAAAATAATACTAAATTGCACAAAATAACACTAAATTTGCATTTTTAATTCAATTTTTTTTTCTTTTGATAATTAGATTTGTAACAAAGATGCAAGAAATCTCAAATATCTCGAGAACGCTTGGTCCTAAATTAATGAAGTTGGTTATAGTCTTTTCCTCGTCAAATATTGCGTATAAAATAAGAATTAAATTGATACATTTGAGCATACGTAGTCTGTCTTTTTAGATTTTGGCGAATTTTGCGGGTCATTTCGTAAAAAAAAGGCAGGTTGTTCTTTTAAGAATCGTACCAAATCTAATCAGCACCAGAGTATCCCACAAGTAACTTCTCTACCGAATTTTGTTGAAATTGGTTGATTAGTATTTTAGCTACAGTGGATACATGAAATTTTTGAGGGTCATTTCGTTAAAAAATGGCGGGTTGTTCTTTTCCGAATCGCACCAAAAACTAATCAGCGCCAGGGTCGCACCCAAGTCACTTACCTACCAAATTTTATGAAATTCGGTCCATTAGTTTTTGAGTTAGAGTGGATACATACATTGCACAGACAGACACACAGACATACAGACACACAAATAGACGTCACGCTGAAAATAGAGTTTTCGTGTTCTAGAGGTCCCGAAACGTGTAGATCCGTCGAAAACTCGAGCTGCGATTTTCGGCATGATTCCAATACTTTCCCTATACATTACCATGTATTGCAGGGAAAGTAAAAATCTGATGCGAGCAGCACATGACTTTAGCTGCAGATTCAAATACATTTTTTAATTTTTCATTCATTATGCTTTAAATTGAGTTTAATTGCAAAAAATTATATGGATAATTTTCTGATATTTTATCCAATTTGTTTTTGAATTGCATCCTCGTTTCGATTGGCAATTTAATTCACTTTAAATTCATGTCATTAAAATTTCAAAAACTACAATATCTAGAGAACGGTTTATCCTACAGTCATGAGTTCAGATTTATGAACTTAGATGTCACATTTTACGTGTAGAACAAGTATTTAATTAATATTTTTCATCAAATTTAGTCATTTATTTCTGAGTGTCATTATCTTGCACATGTAGTATTTTATTTTAGATCGAATATATTCGATTTGCGGGTCATTTCGCAAAAAAAGGCAGATTCTTTTATTCCGGAACGTATCAAAGCCTAACCAGCATCACATAATCCTACGAACGACTTATCTACCAAATTTTGTGTAATTTGATCAATTAGTTTCTCAGCTAGAGTGGATATATACAATTTTTTCGGGTCATTTCGCAATAAAGGCAAGTTCTTCTTTTTCGAATCGTACCAAAATGTAATCAGCCCCAGGGTGACCCACAAGTGACTTATCTACCAAATATTGTAAAATTTGATCAATTAGTTTTTCAGTAAGAGTGGATACAGGAAATTTTTGCAGGCCATTTCGCAAGAAAAGGCCTGTTATTTTATCTCAAATCGTACCAAAAACTAATCAGCACCAGGGACACATCCCGGTGACTTACGTACCAAATTTTATGAAATTCGGTCCATTAGTTTTTGAGTTAGAGTGGATACATACATTGCACAGACCGACACACAAACACACTCACAGACGTCAAGTTAAAAATATTATTTTCGTATTCTAGAGGTCTCAAAATGTGTAGATCCGTCGAAAACTCGTGTTGCGATCTTCAGCGTGATTCCAATACTTTTCCTATACATTACCATGTATTGAAGGGAAAGTAAAAATTATATATATATATATATATATATACATACCTTCCAGTGTCTTGAAGTATCTGTGTACCAAATTTCATAGTCATACAACGCTTAGATTTCCCGTTACAGGTCGCCCAGATACACAGACAGACAGACATATTTTTATAAATATTGGAAAATGTACTAGAAATTGCCCGGTAGACAACATTAGCTGTCGAGGCGTAGCCGTGACTGCACCCAAGCTGCAATATATATATATATATATATATATATATATATATGTATATATATATATATATATATATATATATATATATATATATATATATATATATATATATATATATATATATATATATATATATTACTTTCCCTGCAATACATGGTAATGTATAGGAATAGTATTGGAATCATACCGAAAATCACAACTCGAGTTTTCGAGGGAAGCGGTAGCCCAGTGGTTAGCGCGCGGGAATTGCACTCGATATACCCGGGTTTGATTCCCCCCACTGCCAAAACTGTGGCCGTGTTCACGCGGAGCACGATCACGTTAAACATGTGGGTCCGTAAATCTTTCCGAGAGGTTGGTGGTAGGGGAAGGAAGGTACGGTCCCTATTGATGCCTCCCCCACTGGGTTCTCGTTTAAATTGGGTGGCACTTCCCGGCCGTCCAAACAGTTACCTTACACCTTTCTGGTAGGTCGGACGGTCTGGGTCTCAACAACAACTCGAGTTTTCGACGGATCTACACGTTTCGAGTCCTCTAGAATACGAAAAAACTAGTTTTAGTGTCAATCATATCAATCCAAGTGTATCAATCTATTTTTAGTTAAACTGAGTGTGTCTGTGCGTCTGTGCAATGTATGTATCCATTCTAGTTGAAAAACTAATGGACTGAATTTCACAAAATTTAGTAGATAAGTCCCTTGTGGGTTACCCTGGTTCTGATTAGATTTTGGTACGATTCGGAAAAAACAATCTGCCTTTTTTTGCGAAATGGCCCGGAAAAATCGTCAAAATTTAAAATAAAAAAAATGCATATGCTCAAATATATCCATTAAATGCTTGTTTTGTACGTAAATTTTAACGATGAAAAGAATAAAATCTACCCATTACACCAGGACTAGCCGTTCTCGAGATATATTAGTTTTTTCGTATTTTCCCTACGCCACCTTTGAAAATAAGTCCAGTTACCAAATAAGAACGAAAATTGAAAAGTGAATTACATTTAATTAAATAAAGAAAACATTAATATAAGTCTGCAGCGAATGTCATGTGCTGCCCACATCAGATTTTTTTTACTTTACCTGCAATACATGGGGGGAATAGGGAAAGTATTGGAATCATGCCGAAAATCGCAACTCTAGTTTTCGACTGATCTACACGTTCCGTTACACCTAGAATACGAAATAACTATTTTTAGCGTGACGTCTGTGTGTGTGTCTGTGTGTCTGTCCACTATAACTCAAAAACTAATGGACCGAATTTCATAAAATTTGGTAGGTAAGTTACTTGTATGTGACCCTGGTACAGATTAGTGTTTGGGACGATTCGGGATAGAAGAACAAACCGCTTTTTTTGCGAAAAACCCTGCAAAAATTGCCTTATCCACTCTATTTGAAAAACTAATGGACCAAATTTCACAAAATTCGGTAGATAAGTCACTTGTGGGTCACCCTAGTGCTGATGAGATATTGGTACGATTCGGAAAAAATAACTTGCCTTTATTTTCGAAATGGCCCGCAAAGATCGTTAAAATCTAAAATAAATAAGAAAGATCAATCATGCTTAAAGGATTGATTATGAAACACTTTCCAACTTCAATACAATTTTATTTAAACTTGTCTAAAATGCAATACTTTCCTCGGTAATATTTTAAAACTTATCACAATACTACATTAATTTATTATATTTGAAAACTTAAATCTTCATCGGAAAAACAAATTAACTACATTCAAATGACGGCATTGAAATATAAATTGCCTGGTTTAAACTTCTCTAAAATGTGATACATTCCTCGGTTATAATTTAGAATTATCATAATACTACGATAATTTATTATATTTGAAAACTTCATCGAAAACAACATACTAAAATTATATAATCTGAACAACATACTAAAATTTCATTTTGATTAAGTCATTTTTACGGCAGTTATCGTGCTAAAGGACAAACAGGCAGACAGACAGACAGACAGAATGAACAAAGTCATAAGCACTTTTCAACTTTGTTGTAAAGTGTTAAAAACTACGTATGCTCAAATATATCCATTAAAGGCTTATTTTAAACGTAGCTTTTAACGATGAAAAGAATAAGACTAATCCCATTACACTAGGACTAGCAGTTCTCGAGCTGTTTTAGTGTTTTCGCATTTTCGCTATGCCGATTTTGAGTCCATCATTTATACGTGTTATTTAGTGCAATTAAACTAAATTTAATTAATTATTAATGAAATAAAGAGACAATAAATTTATGTCTGCACGGAAAGTCATGTGCTGTTTGTTCACATCAGATTTTTACTTTCCCTAGCAATACATGGTAATGTATAGGGAAAGTATTGAAATCATGCCGAAAATCTCAACTCGAGTTTTCGACGGATCTACACGTTTCGGGACCTCTAGAACATGAAAATACTATTTTTAGCATGACGTCTGTATATGTGTCTATCTGTGTGTGCAATATATCTATCCACTCTAATTCAAAAACTAATGAGCCGAATTTCATAAAATTTGATAGGTAAGTCACTTGTGTGTGACCCTGGTGCTGATTTGTTTTTGGTACTATTCGGTAACAATCAACCCGCTTTTTTTTCGAAATGATCAGCAAAAACTGCCTTTATCCACTCTAGCTGAAGAACTAATAGATCATATTTCACAAAATTTGGTTGATAAGTCACTTGTGGGTTACCCTGGTGCTGATTGAATTTTGGCATGATTCGGAAAAAAGAAACCTGCCTTTTCTTCGCGAAATGGCCCACAAAAATCGTCAAAATCTAAAATAAAATACTATGTATGCTTAAAAACATCAATTAAATGCTTGTTTTATACATAATTTTTAACAATGAATAGAATAAGACCAACCCCATTGCACTAGGACTAGCCGTTCTCGAGATATTTCAGTTTTTCGCATTTACGCTGCACCATTGTTGAAAAAGCGTCCAGTTACCAAGTCAGAGCGAAAATTGAATTAAAAATGCCAATTCAGTGTCCTTTTAAATATTTATGGGCGTTGTTTAGTGCATTTAAACCGTTGTGTAAGTCTTTCTCGAGATATTTTACTTCTTTCGCATTTTTGCTATGCCGATTTGGAGTCCATTATTTATGCTTGTAATTTAGTTAAATTAAACTAAATTTAAAGAATTATTAATGAAGTAAAGATATAATGAATTTGAGTCTGCAGGGAAAGTCATATGCTGCTAACATCAGATTATTACTTTCCCTGCAATACATTGTAATGTATAGGGAAAGTATTGGAATCATGCCGAAAATCGCAACTCGAGTTTTCGACGGATCTTCACGTTTTGAGACCTCTAGAATACGAAGAATCTATTTTTAGCTTGACGTCTGAGTCTGTCTGTCTGTGCAATGTATGTATCCCTTCTAACTCAAAAACTAATGGACCGAATTTTATAAAATTTGACGGGTAAGTCACTTGACGGGTGCGACCCTGGTGCTAATTAGTTTTTTTAGTTTTTGGTACGATTCGTAAAAACAGAACCCGCCTTTTTTTGGGAAATGGCCCGCAAAAGTATCATATGTCCACTCTAGCAAAAATATTAATTTACCAAATTTCACAAAATTTGGTAGACGGGTTACTTGTAGGATACTCTGGTGCTGATTAGATTTTGGAACGATTCGGAAAAGAACAACCTACCTTTTTTAAGAAATAGCCCTCAAAAATCGCAAAAATCGCCAAAATCTCAAAAAAGACTACGTATGCTCAAATGTCCGTTCTCAAGATATTTGAGATTTCTTGCATTTTTGTTACGCCACTTCGGAAAAATGTCGAATTATCAAATAAAAACAAAAATTGAATTAAAAAGGCAAATTTAGTGTTATTTTGGGCAATTAAACTCAATCTAATGAATTATTAAAGAAATAAAGAAAAAATGAATTTGAGTCTGCAGGGAAAGTCATGTGCTGCTCATATCAGATATTTTAATATTATAAGCAGGTGGTTGGCAAAAATTCAATTTTCGAATGAAATTTTGAATACCCTATTAAAATATCAGAGCTTTCAACAATTTTACAAAAATAATCATTTCCTATGTAATATTTTAATAGAAAGTGATTGGAGCAAAATTTAGAACTCCAGCATGAATCGTTTTCGAGATATTTCTCGTTGTTCAAATAAATATATAAAGAAAATTACATAATATAAATAAAGTGTAAACTTTCGTGAAATACGTTCACTTTCCATATGCAATATTATGCCACAGTTTTTCAACATCAATTTCGTGATTCTTGATCATTCCATTTACGAGTGACAGTACTTTGTGTCATAGTTTTGTATTTCTATACCCAATAATTTGCCAATAGTCATTTACTTCTATATAAGAAAAGCCTGTCTATCCGTCTGTCTGTAACACTTGGCGATAAATTTTGTCAATTTGGGGACTAACCAAATATTGCCAATTTGGCAACTTTTAATTGTGCTAAATTGACGGAAATATCGTCAAAATTGCAAAAATGGCGCACATTTAATGAAAATGACATCAAATGTGTGAATTAATTATTAACATATTTTAACATATGGACTATATTGTTTATTGCGGTTGCTATGAATATTGATAATTGTCATGTTAACTTAAAGCCAAATTTGAAATACATTTTCAAAATACATCTGTATTTTGCGTTTAAACCGAAAAAAATCAAAGTATTTTGGTAATGTATCGAAAATACATTACCATATTATTTTCGATACACTACCAGTAATTCGTATTTTCAGAATACCAGTGTTTTTGTCAGGTCTTTTTGGCCGGGGGGGGGGGGGAATGAAATTTTAGGGGTAGCAGTTTTCTATTTGCCTTATATAAATATATATAAATGCTGTGTCATATAAATAGAAACTATGTTAAACGATGTTCTGGTAATGGTATGTTTAGCATCTGTAGTGGCCTAAAATAGTTTCTGTTATAAAATTCACGTTCATATTGAAATTATATAATGATGATGTTTGGTAAATGGCTCCTTCCCGTCTATTTTAAGAAAAAAGGCAGGAAGTTACATTCCTTGTGAAAACAGAAACATAGGCAATCCGAGCTCTGCTGCGCATCGTATTTTTAACACTTTACAACAAAGTTGAAAAGTGTTTATGACTTTGTTCATTCTGTCTGTCTGTCTGTCTGTCTGTCCGTTAGCACGATAACTGCCGTAAAAATGACTTAATCAAAATGAAATTTTAGTATGTTGTTCAGACGGGGTCTGTAGAACCTATGGGAATATAAATGAATAATATCACCCAATTAGTTTTGGATTGAACCCGGGTCGAAAAAATGAAATACATTGAGCCCTATGGGACCCAATTTTTCAAACATTTTTTAAGTGGATTTAAAATTCACAAATTGCTTCGAAAATTTTAGGTAATATTCAAATTATTCCATAAAATATATAAAAAAAATTCAGCGAAATATATTCAGTAGTTTTTTAAATAAAAATTAAAATAATAATTACACCTCTTATATGAAACGATCACGTGACCATGATATGAAACGATCACATGACCCACTTCAAAATGATATATGGCATCCATCTTGTTTCAAAATCGTGATTTTTTTAAGTTCTTTTTAATTCATATTGAGTGTTGTATCCGTCCTAAAACTACTTCATTTTTGCTTAAATTCTGTGCATCTACATACTGAAACAACGCAATGACAATATATTTGAGTTTAAATGCTCATCTAAATTTGATTATTTCCACAACTAAGCCTATTTTTCACCTATGTAAAATGTAAACAGCAAAATATATAGAATGAGTTGTATTAGAATTCCTGTATTTTTTTAACACAAAATAATTTAATCCATGGAGTCTGCATGGCTGATATGAATGAAATATTAATTGATTTCATAAAGAGAAGGACGATTTTTTTCGATGAAGTTTCAAGCATAAAGTTTAATTTTTTGTAGCTGCATGGTCTTAAACAAAATGTTTAAATAAAATAAATTATTATAGTATTGTGATGAATGAAATGAATGGGAGAAAGTTATGAATGAAATCCTGTTCTTACAGAGAGATCCAGGCGTGTTATTTTTTCTATGACGTCATTTGAATTAATTTCAGTTGTTTTCGATGAAGTTTATAATAAATTATCGTAGTATTATGATAATTCTAAAACTATTACCGAGGAATGTATAACATTTCAGAGATGTTTAAACCAGGCAATTTATATTTCAATGCCGTCATTTGAATGAAGTTCATTTTTTTCGATAAAGGTTTAAGTTTTCAAATATAATAAATTAATGCAGTATTGCGATAAGTTTCGAAATATTACCGAGGAATGTATTGCATTTTAGAGTTGTTTAAATAAAATTGCATTAAAGATGGAAAGTGTTTCATAATCAATGCTTTAAGCATGATTGATCTTTCTTGTTTTAAATTAAATTAAGAGATGCAATGGCGTTAGTTATTTCTAAGCCACGAGAAGAGGATGGAAAAGATGGATTATGACGTGCACGGTGTGCATTATATTGGATGGAAAATGTTTTAATGTGATATATATCAATTGATGACAATAGAAAAGTTAAGGTGGATTGCTAATTATGCAAACTAAAATGCGAGGTTATAAATGGGGCTTACCAAGACACAGCAAATTTTAAAACACATCTTCTGGTAAGACTTTTAGTTTTAAGAAATAGTACTTCTATTTAACTAGTATTTTTGTCTGTCCCTTGGTATTCGCTTAATCGAGGTTGTATAATGCAATGTATTATATAATATATAACGTCTATATTATATTATAAATTTTATTGGTGGCAAAAAATTTGCCATAATATTGGTTATCGAAAAAATGTTTCCTTGAAACATCTATTTCTCGGAATCTGCTATGGATACTCAGATAATGACTGAATTGGATCTAGTATCATATTCCGGAGGGACAGGGGATTTACTAAGGATTTCCACTTCCAGTTCAATTTTTATTTCCGGTTCAAAAATTTTCATTTTACTTGAAATGACTATATCTCAAAATTTGCTGTAGTATGACGAAGGTTAGTACGAGTATTAAAGGAAGTACGACGCATATACTCTCACTGGAACTTACAACATTGAGTAGTGATTTACCCTATACTCGGTTGCTAATGGAATTTCCATGTTTGAAGCAGACCAATTCCCTTCAATCTGTAAAACATAGTACAACTCGCTGTGTGCCGATCCAGTGTTCGAGCGGTCAGGGGCATGCGTTTCCGTCTGATCGCTGGATTGCCGGGTTGCGGGTTCGAATCCCGCCAGCGGGCATGGATGGTGTCATGTCGAGGCCAAGTCAGACTTCCGCCCTTCGGGGAGCCTCTATAAAAGTGAAGCTGCAAATCTCCTCCCCTTCGCCATGGGATACCCTGGGGGGTCTTGTGGACATGGTGCATAGGCGCTCCTTCACCGCGGGGGAATCAGTAACGAACGAACGAACAACTCACTGTATTCAGACTCTAGGACCTCCATTGTATGCAAAAGCAAGACGATTAGCTCCGACAAGCTTTTTTAGATAGTTTATTTCGTCTTCACTTTGAGCTTTTGAAATTGCTTCGTAATCAAGCACATTTGGAGTTATTAATCTGTTCGATGTGAGACAGTGCATCTGCGACCACATTAGTTGAATCAGCAATGTATTGAATGTTAGTTGTAAATTGACTTATGAATTCCAGGTGTCTTCATTGACGTGGAGTCATTTTCTCGCTTTTTTTTAAATGCAAATGTAAGAGGTTTGTGATAGGTGCATAAAATAAAATTATGTCCTTCCAGCATACGCCAAAAATGCTTTACAGCAGAATATGCTACGAGAAACTCACGATCGTAAGCGCTGCACTTGCGTTCTGCGGCATTTAGCTTGCGTGAAAAAAAAAACTAATAGGCATAACTTTTCCTTTTGATTTTGTTGTAATGCCAATCCGAACGTCACTAGTGGTGCGTTTACAGATAGTGAAAATTCACCATCTGTTGTGGAATATACGCCAATAATGATGTATGCGAAAGAATATCTTTACACGTTTGAAAAAACAACTTTTGTGTCTTCTGTCCACTGTACGTGTGTACTGTCGCTCTTTTTTATTCCCCGGTAGTAAATCGTAAAGAGCAGCTTGCGTTCTTGCTGCTTGTGGTAAAAACCTGCGATAAAAGTTTTATGTTCGTCAGTTTATCTAAAGGAGTGCCGCCATAGTAGATAGATTAGTTTAGTAAATAGATTAGCTTAGATGATAACTGATATAAATTTGGCACAAAATTCTGGAGGAGTTAGACTGGTTTCTATTCCCCTTCAAGTTCAAAAACTTTCCTTAAAACATCTATTTCTCAGAATTAGTTATAGGCAGAGCTAATGACTGATATGGATTGAGAATCGAATTTTGAACGGGGTTAAGAGACTCACTGAAGATTTCCAATGCCGATTCTGGTTATGTTACTTCGGATTCAAAAATTTACATTTTACTTGAAACATCCATTTCTCGAAATCTGCTATAAATATATCTTACATGATGAGCGATATGCTTTCAGCATAAAATTTCGAAGCAGGTTGGATGTTCAATAGGGATTTCCATTTCTGGTTCAAAAATTTTTCTTGGAACTCTCAAGATTGGCTATAGACAGAGCGGAGACGATGAGTGATATGAATTCAGCATTAAATTCGGGAGGAGGTTGGAGGTTCACTAAAAATTTCCACTTATGTTTATTGTAATTCTTTTTCACTTCCGGTTAAAAAGCTTCCTTGAAATATATATTTCTAAGGATTGGCTATAGATAGAGCTTAGATGATGACTGACATGGATTCAACATTGAATTCTATAAGGGGTGGGGGTTCAGTAAGGATTTCTATTTCTCGTTTTGGAGATGTCAGTTCTGGTTTTTATAAAAATTCGTATGACTGTACGAAATATGTATGCAAATAAGAAATAAAGTGCTTAATAGTTTCGTTAAAATGAGGTGTACAAACCATTTGCTACCATATGAAGGTTTCTTCATAAATTTCTTGTATTTTATTATATCTTTGCCTGCTATATAATATGTATTCTCCCATAGATTAATTTACTTTTATATTATTACCTTGGAGATTTAAAATTTCAAATAGTTTAATCTTTTAAATCATACTATTTCAGTACATTCTAATCTTTTTAAAATACCAATGATAGGATTTAATAGATATAAGGTTTGTTTATTTCCAATAAAATGCATGGAGAAATGCTGCTTTGCATCAAAAATTCAATCCAGTCCAATGCACAGCAATGTCTAATTTTTTAAAATGTATTTTCTATTTTGAAAATACAAGTATTATGTATTTGGAATTTTTTAATTTGAAAAGTATTTTGTGTTTTATGACTTAAAACCTATGTACTTTGTATTTTGTATCGAAAATACATTTTCAATGTATTTTGCCCAACTCTGGCCACACGTACGAAGTCCGCGTTAAGCAAGAATATGGTGAAAAATAGCCAATTTTGTAAATTGAGTTGTAAATGGAACCAAGCTAATTTATTCTCTGAATTGGACTGCGCAGATAATTTTTATAGCGAGAACGAATTTTTTTTTATAAGTTTTTACTTTTCATAGAAGAATTAAATTAAATATTTTAATGAAATTTGCTTAAAAACAATATGAAAGCTTTTAGAAATTGCATATGTTTAAAATTACGAGCAACGTCGTATAGGAATATCTGTTAGTATTTTATAACAAACACAAATTTACTAAGTACAGCATATACTTTTAGAAAATGCACATGTTTAAAATAACGAGCAACGTCTTATGGGAATATATGTTAGTATTTTATAACAAACACAAATTTATTAAGTACATCGTAGCACAGGTTCGATTTCTTATTACGACTTTAAGAATGCTTAGTGATTAAGACATGGAAAAATGATTCAACAAAGAAATTACATAAGAAATATAATAACTTGGAAAGGGGCTGCTCCCTAATCTCTCTCGAAATAGCGCCCCTGGATGAAGTAAAAACATTTAGTAAAGTCTTGATCTGTTAAATGTGATATTTCTATGGTATTCTTTATAGTACCTTACTAATAATGATATTCGTCTTTTAAAAATATTTTCTAATATCTGTTTTCAAATGCAGTTTCGAAACAGCCCGATTTATTAAAATTACTCATCTGTCTTTCTTTTTTCTTACAGATGGCCTTCCTCTGCTCAATTTATTGCTCACTGACAATCGAAACTTCCGTGTTTTAAGTGCAATAAGAAATTCTTCAGTCCTGTTTCTGAGGACAAGCCCATGTGCAATAATAAAACGGCTTTATTTTTCCTGAAACCTTGCTTGTTTGGGCTGAATGCGTATTTTAAGGACTGACAATCAACTCGGCTCCAGTTAGAAGATGTGAAGCGCTGAAAGAGGATCCAATAGAGAATTCGTGATGACAAGTCGGCGCGACAGCAACGCTACCACGAGCAGCGAACCCAAACTCAAGCAACATTATACCGCGGCGAAAATGTCGGTTGATAAATTAAGTGATCAGGAAGGTAAGACTTCATAATTATAGTTGTCCACGAACTGTATGCCCGTTCTTTGTACGGAATAGCAGTGGCGGCTCGCGTATAGGCACTGTGGCACTGCGGGAGCGACAGTGCTCTCTCTCTCTCGCAGCCTCGCGTGCAGCTTCCTAAGTGCGCATGCGCACAACAGTCTAACACCACACTTCACAGTTCCAACACCACGCTTCACAGTTCCAGCGGCATGGTGTTTGACTGTTGTGCGCATGCGCACATAGGAAGCTGCACGCGAGGCTGCGAGAGAGAGAGAGCACTGTCGCTCCCGCAGTGCCACAGTGCCTATACTCGAGCCCCCACTGCGGAATAGACAATGTTCCTTCATAAGTACTTATGCATACCTTTAGCTTTCGATTAAAGTATTCTAGAGCTGGGGAAGCAGCTATACACAATCGATTAAGAACTTTTGCAGAAACTCTAGCAACGAGTGAATTGAAGAAGTTAGAAATCCAATCTCTTAAACGAAACAAGATCGGCGGAAATCCCCAATTACAAAGTTGTACAGCGTTTTCTATTACTTTCCTTATATACATAGTATAATGTATGGGAAAAGTATTGTGACAGGGTCGGAAATTCGAATTCGGGTTTTCTGCGGAAGAGCTCGTTTCAAGCATCCCTGAGCACGAATCGAGCTTTCTTGAGGTGATGTCTGTCTGTGTGTGTGCAATATCTCATGAACGAATGGAGGGTTTCACATGAAATTTGATACAAATATTACAATAGTTGAATACTGGAAGTCTATTAATTTCAAACGGGATCGAAGGCTCAAAAGAACCCCCTCCCTAAATTTTCGTATGAAATTTTTAAAAAATCATTAAAAAATATGAATCTTCAATAAAGCTTCAACACTTTATCATGTGTCTCAATAATGGCACACACATTATTATGTAACCAATTTGTTAACACCAATCCTGTGGATCTAGTTTGCTGCATTCACAAGTGAAGATAACTGCGTAACAGTCTTATATTTTTACAACCAACAATTAGCCAATAGTTATTTACATTTTTCAAATAAATGTATCAAAATATCACATAAAATTAAAAAAGTAATAACTATTGTGAAGTATGTTCACATTTAATATGTAACATTATGCGATATATGTATTAACATCATTCTTTTGGATCTGATTCGTTCCCATTCACGACAGAATATTATTTGGGTAATAATTTGGTATTTTAAAGCCAAAAAAACATATATATATATATATATATATATTATATATAGTATATATATATATATATATATATATATATATATATATATATATATATATATAAGAAAGTCTCTTTTATCAGTCTGCGTGTAACGTTTGGTGATTAATTTGGAGTACTTGGCTCCTCATTTAGTGAAATATCCCTAATTTGGCAATATGTCGCCCAGATTTGATGAAAATATCGTCGAAATTGCAAAAATGACTCCAAATTAACGAATATTAAGCCAAATTGATGAATTAATTATTAAATATTTCTATATATTAAATATTGGAATATGTTGCTTATTGCGGATGCTATCGATATTGATAATTGTCAATTTAGAGTTGCGTAAAATGTAAGTTAATTGGCTACTTTAAAATAGTTTTACGTGTTATCAACCGAAAAAGCGCGAAATGCACAATTTAGCTTTAAAACATTGTGCCGTAGATCGTATACGTTATTTTGTCACTGTGAAAGAACTAAATTAATTACATTATATAGGGAAAGTCATATGTTACCCACTACAGATTTTTTAGCATGGATAGATGCATGGTTTGGACATAAGACATAGAGAATGATGTCAACCAAAAGCGATAATGATGCACTGATAATAATGATCGTACTAATGATGATCACACTGATAATGATGACTATAATGATGATCGTACTTCTGAAAGAAATGACTGGAAATGCGCACGAAAAAATAATAATACGTGTAATAGGTTAATTTTAATTTATTTAGAATTATCCTTTTTGCAGTAAAAAATAAATTGCATAAAAATGGTAGACAAATCATGGAGCACCATAATTATCCTTTTTCGTTGACATTTTTGTCATATGTGTGCATGTTGTGTGCGAACCGCATGTTTTTCTATACTAAATAGAAAAGGTTCCACAATTTGTAAGAAATTTTATCTTCTTTTTGCGCTTGAAGCGCTGCAAACTTTCTCAATCGATAGCGCATGGCTGCTTTCCTTTTAGTGAACCCTGCTTTTGCAATTCTAGAATACTTTAATCGAAAGTTAAAGAGACGCATAAGGACTTATGAGGGAATCCTGTACAATTTAAAGAAATTTACTTCGTAATTTGAACTTTTAATGTGTTTGAATTTTTTTTAATCTTATAATAATCCTCACGAAAAGGAAATAAGTGAATTCTTCAGTGCTGAGCTAATAAACAGACTGATAGAAGTGCGACTTTCACTTTTATTTATATTGATGATAACAAATTTAAAATTAAACAATAGCTTCTTTATAGACTATGTTTGTGGTCTTCATATTAAAGGTAGAAATAAAGAGACATCTTTCATTTATAACCCTTTCGCGAGCAACATGCAGTTGGTCATGCGAATAGCAGCGGATCCTCAAATCTGTGCCCCACTGTACTAAAATATTTTTTTTGTAGTCAGCTCCTTCTTATAAGGCTTCCATAGTTTTAACAATAGGGGCATAAACAACAATTGGGTCACGCTCTCAGATTTTGAATTGCATTTATTGAAAAAACGATTAGGTCACGTTAATTTGAAGACTCAAATAACGATTGGGTTTCGTTTATTTGGAGGCTCATATAATGATTGGGTCACGCTTTAGGTGAGAAAATTAGGTGAGTTGGGTCACGTTTTAGGTGATTTTTTCGAGCAAAATAATCTGAGACATCTTGCCGGTTAATTGGAAATAAAAATTCTTTAAAATGCTTTAAATATATTACATTTTCATATCAAAGTCTGTATGTCTCATTTAAAACAAACCACGTTTGTTTGCGTCGAGAATTTTCGTTTTAAATTCCCAGACAGCCCAAGGTTATGAAATTTTGGACAATTTTTTTGCAAATAATTAAAATCTTGGTTATCGTTCTATTAATTGTACCATAAGCTTTGAAATAATAAAACTACTAATAAAATAACCATGCTTGGTGAATAAAATAACTATGCTTGGTGAATAAAATAACCATGTTTGGTGAATAAAATAACTATGTTTGGTGCAAGTATTATCATACTCTTTATTTTGTAACTTGTTCACTATTTACGAAAGAAAATTGAGAAACATTCAAAATGTTCTCGAAACTCCAGCTTTTTGATATTCTGTAGGCCTATGAATATATCGAGTGAAATAATTGTACGAAATTTTATTTAATTTGCGCGATTTGTTCTTGATATGTAATGTTTCATATGGAAAAAAGAAAAATTTCCAGTATGCCAATAACGGCTTATGATAAATCCTAAACAATGGATTAATCGATTAATATCGATTAATTTTGTAAGTACTTATTTTATAGCAGTGAATAATGTTTAAATAAAAATTTCTTTATTTTATAATAGTGGAAATATTTATTTTTTATAAATTATTCCGTTTTAGATCAAAAGCATGAAATATCTTGAGAATGGTGCATATTGACGTCCTATAATATATGTCTTCTGCTTTTAAATATAACGTCACATATAAATTAACTATATTCGTATTCTTATAAAACGTAATTATATTTTATTAATGTTATTCTGATTTTCGAAAAAAAATTCAGGGGTTTAAAATTTTTTTGTCGACTCCAAAAATTAGTAGGCATCTGACATTCATCGATTGGAATAACTGTACCAAATTTCCTCAGATTTGCTCAATTTGTTCGAGACATATCGTGCGCACAGTCAGATATCTCGACACACAGACATTCCCTGAAAACATGGAGGATTTTTATTCTGAGATGCTGGATTTTTGACCCCATAACAATATTTTCCATTTACATATAATTGTAACAAAAAAATCTAATGAGGGCAGCATATGATTTTCTTTACATACTCAAATTCATTTTCTCTTTTTTCGTAATGCAATGGGTGTAATTGCACAAAATTATATGTATACTTATTTCAAATTACACCGAATTTTAAGTTTTAATTCAATTTTCGTTTTCAGTTGACGAATGTCCGCATTTTGAATTGGTGGCGCATCAAAACTGCCCAAAAAAATAAAATATGTCGAGAACGGTCAAGCTTAGTCTGACTTTATTCTTTTTTTTCGTAAAAAATTACGTATGAAACAATCCTTTAATCAATACAATTAAACATATTTAGAGCGACTCTTCAGAGCCTCGGGTATCATTTGCAAAAAAATAAAAATAAATAAATAAATAATAGACTAGATAATAGACTAATAAATAATAGACTAGATCATAAACGTGTTCGAATCTTTATTTCTTGAAATCTGCAGAAATCTACAGTCGGTGAGGAATATTTACAGTTATTCAATTATCGTAGTTAAGAGTATCTAAAATTAAAAACTTATGTAAAATAATTAAAAATTTACATAAAAAGTTTCATTTCTAAATTAATGTGTTTTTATTACACTTTATACTTTCTTTTTCACATTATAAATATATTTACTAATAATTAATAATATTCAAAAAATGTAAATAATATTTTTTAATAATTTGAAACAACTATTCGAATATTCGGAAAAACGAATTGTGAAGTTGAAGAAGATCAAAAATTTTCTAATTTTCAAGTTTGTAAAACTTATACATTTTGCATATAAACTGATGGTCAGAACTGTAAGGGGTTATAGAACTCACCAAAACAAACAACGTTCACAATACAATGTGGGGTCGGAAAGCAACCGGCGAGCCGCGAGAGGGCACTTTCTCTGGGAGTGGATGAAACGTCGCGTCAAAATGGACGAATGTGACAGTGAATACAAGACGAATACAGTGAAGACGAATAATGGAAATTTATTGACAAAATGTTTACAACAAATGCTGAAATGAACGACCACCAACCGCGAGACAGGCGTCCCAGCGGCGACAGAGTGAATCGCGTACATTTTGGAAGATTCCTAGCATTTCCTGCAGCTGCGACGCTTATTCGGGCGACAAAGTCCTTTTGTGACTCGATGGGCGTCTCGTAACGGCGCTTTTTAGCTGTCCCCAGAGGAAAAAATTCAGGCAGGACAGATCGGGAGATCTGGGAGGTTACTCGACGGAATCATCAAGGTCAGGCCAATCCATCTTTTTGGAAAGACAATGTCCAGGTAGCTCCGTACCATCCTGGCGTAATGTGCTGGCGTTCCGTCGTGCTGGAACCACGTAATTACTCGATGATTTGCTGGTACAACAGGTAGTAAATCTGGCAGCACCTGCTGGAGGAAGGTGGGGTACTTCTGTCCGTCTAGGCGATCTGGTAACAGATACGGGGCAATTAATTGGTCGTGGATAATCTTTGCCCACACATTCACGGAGAACCTTTGCTGGTGGCATCTGGAACGTGTAGCATGCGGATTTTCTGTGTTCTCTATTTTGATGCGACGTTTCATCCACTCCAGAGAAAGCGCCTTTCGCGGCTCGCCGGTTGCTTTCCAACCCCACATTGTATTGTGAAAGTTGTTTGTTTTGGTGAGTTTTATAACCCCTTACAGCTCTGACCATCAGTTCATATACACAGTGTATATATCGAAAATTAAGAGCAGTAAATAGCAGCTCTTTGAAAAGTAATTAGTAATCCTTTGAAAGTTTAAAAGATACATAATTGAACTTTGGATCGAGTTATTAGATTTTAGACAGGTTTATAAATTTACTTGAATCTTAAATCGCGTCAGAATTATTGTATAAGTTTAGTTTATATGCCACCAAGCAAGCTAGTATAAGAATTTTATATTTTGACGTGAAGTTCTATAGTCACACCGACCATAGACTGAAATCGAATCGACTCGTCTGGAATCAAACTAAAACTAAAAATGCTAGCTGTAAACATTTTGGGAGTACTTTGAAGCCTTTTCAAAGCCCTACAAGGATGTATAATTGGATTTAGAATAAGGTTCTTAGTTTTCCAAGTATAGTGATTATAATTTCGATATTTTAAGTTTATATTTAAGTGTTTTGTACTAATTTGAAAATGTGGTTCTAATTTTGATATTTTAATATATTTAGCTATTTCTAAAATGGCTAAAGAGAAGAAACCACCAACAAACGAAGACGTCACTCACGCAAAACAGTTTCGGCTCTATCGGATTGGAGACACGCTGATTTTTTTCACACTTTACAAGTTTACATTATAGTTAATAAAAGTGTTTATAAGTCACAATAGTCAAGAAGTTTTGAAGCATCCAGTATTTGCAACAATATAGAGAAGAAAAATATGAAATGCATACCTGTTTAAAACGAATGCCTAATCCTTTAACATTTTATTTACAACTCTTTTAACTTTTCCGAATTGTGCGTAAATCTAATCATCACCAGAGTAACTCACAAGCGACTGACTTTTCAAATTTATGACATTTTGTAGAATAGGTTTTGAGCTAGAGTGAAAACGTGCAATGCACAGTTACGCAGACAGACACACAGAGAGGCACTCCCGGCCAGTCATCCTGCTGCTCATACCCTTGGGTGAAGCGGGTGGCCTGGGTCTTCCACACAGAGAGGCACATCCGACCATCCAAACAGTTACCTTACACCTTTCTGGTAGGTCGGACGGTCTGGGTTTTAACACAGAGAGGCACACAAAGACACACACACACGCAACAAATACGTCACGCTAAAAATAGGTTTTTCGTGATCTAGATTGTCTGAAACGTGTAGATCCGTCGAAAACTCGAGTTTGAATTTACGACTTGATTACAGTACTTTCTACAGATACATACACATGCTTCACGTTGAAAATGCTAGATTCGTGTTCTAGAGTGCCCAAAATGTGTTGATCTGACGAAAATATTCCGATTTTTGACATGATTTCAATCTTTCCTTATACATTACCATGTATTGCAGGGAAAGTAAAAATCTGATGTGGGCAGCATATGACAGATTCAAATTCATAATATACTGAGTTCAATTTCCCACACTGATACAGATACTTACTTAATATTATATCTTGTTTGCTTAAAAAATTAGAAATACTACAGAAGCAATCGTTAAGGCAGTGAAATCCACACTATTAGATGCAACGTTGCGTTTGAGTCAAACCATTATCCAGGAGAAGGCTTCGATACTATATGAAAAATTTATAAGGCTTGAAGATGCTTTTTGGAGGAATTATCAATTCAAAGATAAACACAGGCTGTTTTTGTTCAGTGTGTGTTGGTAGAAGTCTTTGGATTCCACAATAAAGTGCAACTACTAATGAAACCCAGAAATCCCCTGGAACTAATTGGTTCCCAGATCAACCTAAATATGACTCAATACGTATTAAAAAGGATACTTCACCAGCTGTTCTAAGATGTATTGCTTTGGAGACTATCGAGACTAAATATCCTGAAAATGAGTGGTTACATGTATATATGGATGGATCACAATTTGAAAAACATACTAACATTGGACTTGCCGTTTTCTCTAAATAATTTACTTTCTATGCACCAGTGGGAGAATTTGGAACAGCCTGTGACGGTGAGGTGGAGGTGATCCTTATTGCACTTAGACAGCTAACTTGCCCCCTTTGTAGATTTGAAAATGTTGTGCCGCTGACGGATTTACAGGCTGCCATCCTGTTCATCGGTTTTATTGAGACTCCGCTATCTAATGAGGTTTTGCAAGTCAAGAACAGCTAAATTGCTTAACGTCTCACCATAAACGTGTTGTTTTGAAGTGGATCCCTGGACATTGCAATTTGTATGGCAATAAACAAACATATTTTCTTACCAAAAAAGGTGCTGTGCTGATACATTGTGCAGAACGAGAAACTTCTTTTCTTGCGACAAAATTAAGACCATTATAGGAGACGGCGTTTCCTGGATGTGCCTGATAAACCAAGATGAGAGGCAGTGGCTGTTTTTCGCCTGTTAACTCGACATGACTTCCTTGATGCACATTTGTACCATATTGGTATTTTTACTGAGGCTGCCTGCCCGCTATGTGATGATCATGAACCTATGGAAAAACACCCCCTGCACCGTTCTGTAGCTATGGTGCTACTCAGGATTCTAGAGGAGAGTGAGGGGGAGGATTATTGGGAGGCAAGAGGACTATTGGAGCGATAGCCTTCGGTTATCTTTTGAACTCTTGTCGTTGTTTCTCATTGTTTGTTACTTTTGTACATTGTTCATGCGTTCCAGCCATTGGAAATATAAAAAATATCTTGTTTGCAGTTTTAATACGTCTTCTTTTTTATTAGGCAACTAAATGTATTTTAAAATTTCGCCATATTCTCAAAGTTAGAAACTTGAATATTATTGTGTCCACAGTAGTAGAGTTGGTCTCATTCGTTTCCTTGTTTAAAATTACGCATTGAATAAACATTTAATGAATGTTTTTAAGCACACTTTAGTCTTCATTTTAGATTTTGACATGACATTTTGAGAAAATGGCTATTTCTATTTTTTTTAAATCATACTAAAATTTAATAAAAGCCAGGGTAAATCACAAGTGACTTATATACAGACTAAAACCAAATTATCGAATAGTTTTTAAACTACATTGTCAACTCCTAAACATTTCCGCAATCCTTAATATCTCGAGTGTGTTTCATCCAAAAGTAATCTTATTCGTTATCCATCCAAGAGTTAGTCTTATTCGTTTCGTTATTAAAAATTGCGTGTAAAACGAATATTTAATTAGTACATTTTTCAGCATATTTAGTCATGTATTTCAGATTTTGATGATTTTCGTTGGTCAGTTTGCAAGTAAAAAAAGTTTTATTTCTTCAAATCGTACCAAAATCTAATCAGTATCAGGACCAGGATAACATACAAGGGACTTTTCAACCAATCAAATGGTTTTTGAAATAGAGTGGATAAATACATTGCACAGGCATACAGACAGAAACACAGAAGTCACGTTAAGAAGATTCTAGAGTGCCTAATTTATTCTAGAGTGTTTTATTCTTCTTATTCCAGATTGCCTGAAACATGTTGATCAGGCGATAATTCCGATTTTCGACACGACTCAATACTTTCCCTATACATTACAATGCATTGTCAGGAAAGTTAAAATCTGATGTGGCAGCACATGACTTTCTCTACAGACTCAAATTCATTTCTTCTTTATTTCTTTCAGAATTTATTAAATTAAATCTAATTTAACAAAATAACGGGGATAATTATTTGAAATTACACTGATTTTGCAGTTTAAATTCAGTTTCCGTTTTCATTTGGGGACTGGGTGCATTTTCAAAGGCGACGTTGCAAAAATGTGAAAAAACTAAAATATCTCGTAAACAGTTAATTCTATAGTTATGAGCTTGATCGTATTTCTTTCATCGTAAAAAAATTACGCAACAATATTTAATTGATACATTGGAGCATACGCAGCCTTTTAATTTAGAATTTGACAGTTTTTTAGGTCAATTTTGCAGAAAAGGGGATGTTCTATTTTTCCGAATCTTACATAATCTAATCAGAACCAGAGTGACCAACAAAATACTTTTATGAAATTTCGGTGAATGATTTTTGAATTAAAGTGGAGACATACATTGAACAGATAGACACACAGGCGTCAAGCTAAAACTAGATTTTTCGGATTCTAGTGTATTCGAAACGTGTAAATCCGTCGAAAACTGGAGTTACGATTTTCGACATGATTCTAATACTCTCCTAACATTACCATTTATTGTGGTGAAAGCAAAAATATTAAGTATCCCCAAACATAAAAATACCCCTATAATGTTAGAGATCTATATCATCGTAATAAAATTTACTCATAAAACATAATTTTGCGCAGTATCAAGCTATCTTTGAAACAGCGGAAACTTCACAATTGTCTCAATCGATCGGGTAATTTGGATGATGTTTAACCACCTTGAACAGTGCCAAGGACAGTCCAACTGGCGCCGATTTATGCCACAAGTTTGTTAAAATTAAAGTTCTTCTGCGTTCACATTTATTTCAATGCTAACAGTATACCTGTTTTTTGTATGTAATATATAATACATAATGAAACTTAAAATTAACAACTGGTGAACTTTTAGTATTTGGAGTCGTTCTTCATGAAACTTTATAATAATTCTAACAAAAAGGAAACAGGTGAGTTCTTCCGTGTTGAGATAATAAAAATACATATTAAAGCACAACTTTCAATTTTATTTAGTTACATATGTAATAGCCGATATACCGATATTGCTCGTGATTTAAAATATGTGCAAATTCCTGTAGTATTATTACAAATGACACTGTTATTTAAAACATTTTATTAACACTTTATAAAATAGTTGAAAAGTGTTTATGACTTTGTTCATTCTGTCTGTCTGTCTGTCTGCCTGTCTGTCCGTTAGCACGATAACTGCCGTAAAAATGACTTTATCAAAATGTAATTTTAGTATGCTTTTCAGACGGTCTGTAGGACCTATGGGAATATAAATAAATCACATCACCCAATTAGTTTTTTATTGAACCCGGGTTGAAAAAATGAAATACATTGAACCCTATGGGACCTAATTTTTCAAACATTTTTTTAACACATTTAAAATTCACAAATTGCCTCGAAATTTTTAGAAAATATTCACATTATCTCATAAAATATATAAAAAAATTTTTAGTAAAATATGATAGGTAGTTTTTTAATTAAAAATTATTTAATATAGGGAGAAAAAAGAATTTAATTAAATTCTGACTTTTGCGATATCCTCCAGAAAGAAAAAATAGATATATTATATAATAAATATCTTTCCAAGAGTTTAATTATTTTGTATATGAGAGAGGCTTCACATTTTAAAATAAATTTGGTAGATAACAATTTTTCAAAATTTTTTTTAATTTTATATAACTTTTCATGATATACTTATTTGATGGTGTTTTTAATGCACTTTCCTACGTCCTAGAGAATTAAAATTCGGTACACAGCTTAAATTTGTAGAACATTTTATTCTACAACAATTTGGTGGATCTTTAAATATAGATCCTACATTTTTTTCGAAATGGCCGAATAATCCCCGTTCACTTCTATAAACCATTGTTGAAATATTGTTAAAAATTCTGATGTGGACAGCACATGTCTTTCTCTGCAGACTCATATTCACGTTCTCTTTATTTCTTCAATAATAGTTTGAGTTTATCTGCAAAAAATAACATCCATAAGTATTTTAAATGACATTAAACTTTAAACTTAAATTTGGTTCTCATTTGATAGATAGACTTATTGTCAAAAGTGGCGTAGCGAAAACGCAAAAAAAAAACCTAAAATATCTCAAGAACGGCTAGTCCTAGAGTAATGGAGTTAGTCTTATTCTTTTTGTTGTCAAAAATCATGTATAAAATAGGAATTTAATTGATATAATTAAGTACACGTAGTCTTTTATTTTTATATTAAACGATTTTTGCGGGCCATTTCGCAAAAACAGTCCGTTCCTTTTTCCCGAATCGTACTAGAATAACCTACAAGTGATTTATATAACAAATTTTGTTAAATTTGGCATATAAATCACTTGTAGGTTATTGAAATATTATACACCAAATTGTGTTAAATTTGGTCTATTAGTTTTTAGCTAGAGTGGATAAAGGCAATTTCTGCCGGCCATTTCGCAAAGAAGGCAGATTCTTTTATTACGAATCGTACTATAATCAAATGAACATCAGGGTTTCCCACTAAAAGCTTACCTACCAAATTTTATTAAATTCGGTCCATTAGTTTTTCAGTTAGAGTGGATGCAATATCCTCACAGACACACAGAAACACACACAGATACACCCTTACACACACAGACGACGTCTTCCTAAAAATAGTTTTTCGTGTTCTGGAAGTCCCAAAACTTGTAGATCCTTCGAAAATTCGAGTTCCGGTCTTCGGCACGGTTCCAATACTTTGAATACATACATACGCACACACATATATTATCTGTGTATGTGTATTATCTGTGTATCTAAATTCTGTGCCTACGCAATTACAATAGTTGTGATTTTAAATGATCCCTAAACTTTTATTACTTCTTCAACGAAGCCTAATTTTAACTTATGCAGAATGCAAATATCTCAAGTGATCGTAAGGTGAGTTACATAAGAATTGCTGAATTTTTTTTCACACAAAATTATTTAGCTCTGTAGTCTGGAATGCAAGTTATATGAATGAAATATTCATTGATTTTGCATAGAGAATCAAATGATTTATATTTCGATACAGTTTTAAATATTTAAGTATAATAAATTACTGTAGTACTGTGAGAATGTAAAAGATATCACCACTGAATGTATCACATTTTAGAGATTTTTAAATGAAATTGCATTTCAGTTGGAAAGTGTTTCATAATCAATGCTTATGCATGATTGATCTTTCTTGTTTAATTTAATATTATTCTCCTACGAAACAGTATAAGAATCTCTGTTCTTGCTATACAAAACTATTCAGAGGCATATCTGTAGTCCATCTTGGACCTGTTTGTAAACAAATTTAGAAAAAAATATGAAATTTCATCAATATATGCCAAAATGAAAGTGTTAAAATGGTATTAGACCTTATATTTTTTCTTTCAACAACTGACTGTGTACAATATATGAGTCTGATTATTCCTTGCCAAAATAAAACAGATGGCTTAAAAAATTGAAATGTCAACAATACCCGTAATCTTTAAATCCGAAAGGCGTAATTGATATAATCAAGTCATATATGCAATACCGTTCATTAACACTTTACAACAAAGTTGAAAAGTGTTTATGACTTTGTTCATTCATTCTGTCTGTCTGTCTGTCTGTCCGTTAGCACGATAACTGCCGTAAAAATGACTTAATCAAAATGAAATTTGAGTATGTTGTTCAGACGGTCCGTAGAACCTATGGGAATATAAATGAATAATATCACCCAATTAGTTTTGGATTGAACCAGGGTTGAAAACATGAAATACATTGAGCCCTATGGGACCTAATTTTTCAAACATTTTTTAAGCGGATTTAAAATTCACAAATTGCTTCGAAAATGTTAGGTAATATTCAAATTATTCCATAAAATATATAAAAAAAATTCAGCGAAATATATTCAGTAGTTTTTTAAATAAAAATTAAAATATTAATAACACCTCCTATATGAAGCGATCACGTGACCATGCTATGAAAAGATCACGTGACCCACTTCAAAAGGATATATGGCATCCATCTTGTCTCAAAATCCTGATTTTTAAAGTTCTTTTTAATTCATATTGAGTGTTGTATCCGTCCTAAAACCACTTTATTTTTGCGTAAATTCTGTGCATCTACATACTGAAACAACGCAATTACAATATATTTGAGTTTAAATGCTCATCCAAATTTGATTATTTCTACAACAAAGCCTATTTTTCACCTATGTAAAATGTAAACAGCAAAATATGTAAAATGAGTTGTATTAGAATTGCTGTATTTCTTTAACACAAAATCATTTAGTTCATGGAGTCTGCATAGCTGATATGAATGAAATATTCATTGATTTTACAAAGAGAAGGACGAATTTTTTCGATGAAGTTTTACGCATAGAGTTTAATTGCTTGTAGCTCCATGGTCTTAATTTTTAAATAAAATAAATTATTATAATTAAATTATTATATATATGAGCCAGGTGTGTTATTTTTTCTATGGCGTCATTTGAATGAATTTCAGTTGTTTTCAATAAAGTTTTCAAATATAATAAATTATCGTAGTATTATGATAATTCTAAAATTATTACCGAGGAATGTATCACATTTTAGAGATGTTTAAACCAGGCAATTTATATTTCAATGCCGTCATTTGAATGAAGTTCATTTCTTTTGATGAATGTTAAAGTTTTCAAATAAAATAAATTAATATAGTATTGTGATAAGTTTTAAAATATTACAGAGGAATATATTGCATTTTACACATGTTTAAATAAAATTGCATTGAAGTTGGAAAGTGTTTCATAATCAATGCTTTAAGCATGATTGATCTTTCTTGTTTTAAAAAATTATTTTTATATCCATTTCTTTTTACTTAAATCGGGAAAAATGTAGTAAGAATCGTCTGACGTAAAAACACATCGGATAGGATTCCGTTGCTAAATAACAGGATATAATAATCGTCAAATAAATCTGTGGAGAAAATATCGTCTGCATATTGCTATTTCTGTAGGAAGTTCGTTGTTGATTGATATCTCGACAACCGTTGGTCCTAGAAACTAGAAACATGGACTAAATTTTAAGTGGGGCTATTTCCAGGCTGGCTACCCACAAAATTTCACGAAATTACGTGCAACCGTTCCCCCGTAATGATGAGACAAACACACACACACTTACATACCCACAGACAGATTTTCAATTTTGTTTATACTCGTCTAGATTAGTAAAGGAATGACAAGGTAACTGTGAATTCAACGAATTATAAGTTTTTAAATGCATTTAAAAATTTTAAATCCATATCTGAGAAAACTTTCTTCTCTCTTTTGTTACTTTCTCTACAATGATAATGTATAGGCAAAAGTATTGGAATTGTGTCTAAAATCAGAACTCGAGTTTTTGCCGGATTTATGCCGTTCTGTACGATAGAACAAAAAATACCTGTTTTTCGTGTGTGTGTATGTGCCCATTCTAGTTGAAAAGTATTCGACGAAATTTTACATCCTGGGTTATTCTGGTGCTAATAAGTTTTTAGCATGATTCGGAAAAATAGAACCTGCATTTTTCTCGCAAAATTGCTAGAAAAAATCGTTAAAATATAAAATAAAGGACTGAATATGCTTAAATGTAATTATTAATGCCTGTTTTCGGCGTAATTAACGACACAATGATTAAGACCAGCGTCATTACTTTAGGATGGATCATTCTTGAGATATTTAGGTTTTTTGAATTTTGAAGACCTGACGATGTTTTTCTCTGTAGTTAAAAACAATTCGATTAAATTTCTTAAAATTTGGAAGATCAAAATTGGTAAGTCACTTGTGGGTTATCCTGATGCTTATTCGCAACATCCGGAACATCATAAACAATTCGGAAAAATTGAACTCGCATCTTTTTTACGAAGTGTCCGTAAAATCAACAAAATTTACACTGAAATACAATGTGTGTTTTAAAGACTTCATTAAATGTTTACGTCATACGCAATTTTTAACAAGTAAATGAATAAGAACAACTTAAATACTCTAAGACGAACCGTTTTTGAGATATTAAGTTTTTTTTTAATTTTCAGATCATGACGTTTTAAAATGCTTAAAGTTGTCTAATGAAAAAGAAGCGCATTAAAACTGAAACTAGATGCGTAGGCTATGTAGGCTATGTATTTTAAGTTTTTAGAAAATAATACACTAAATATTTTTCTATGGAAATAAATCGTTTTTATTTTTGTATGGAAATAAATCATTTTATTAATTTTCAATATATTCGCCTTTAGTATCAATACATTTTTTCATTCGAATAAACTGATTTTCAAAACAGTTATGCCATTCAGAAGTTGATATCATAGAAACATGTGATTTATAAGCTTCAACTGCTTCTTCAAGGCTTTAAATCGTTGACTACGCATTTGTTGGGAACAAGAAAAATTCATTGGGTGCTGTATCATGCAAATAAGGACAATGATTCATCAAATCAATTTCTTCATGATTCAAATAATTGATTGTTTGAAATGCAGTGTGTGTGAGCTTGCGTTCTCATGTTCAAGAATGATGCGATGTTTTGAATTATTTTTTTTATTTCAGTAAATATTTTTGGCAAACAAATTGTCATATACAAATTAGCATTTACTGTTCTACGATCCTTCAAAGCAACGGTTGCAACATGGCCAGCTTTACCAGAAAACGAAGCAATCATTTCCTTTGAAACACTTCGTGCACGAACAACTTTAGTAGGATTTGGTACATTTAAAAAACCCCAAAAAGTGTATTGATGTTTTGTTTCGAATTCATAGGACTAAATCCACGTTTCGTCACCTATTGCAATGTCAAAGACATGTTTTGAAGAGCCAGAGTTGAATATTTTGCATATTTTCCTTGCACCATGACACGAGCATCCTTTCGGGCTTGAGTTAAATTGTGTGGAATACAATGCGCACATAGCTTACCTTTTTGACTTTTAAATGATCATGTAAAATTGAATGTACTCGGATCCTTGAAATGTTCAAAGATGCCTCAATTTCATCATACCTGTATGTGACATAACAATCTAAAGGGATTATTTGTTGCACAGTATCAATGTTTTCTGGCGTCACAGCAGTTCTTGGTCGACCTTCACGAAATCCATCACATAGATTTTTACGTCCAAGATGGAATTCTTTAAATCAGTTGTAAATTGTTGGTTTGGCTTCAATTGTTGCTTCATCATCAAAAGTCAAATGCATTCGATCGACACACTGTTGCTGCATCAACCCTTTTTCTTCTTCGACCCAAACCGTCCGATCTACCCGAAGGTGCAAAGTATGGACGGCCGAGACAGTGCCATCCAATTTATATCAGAACCAAGTAAGGAATGTATTCACAGGGACCGTCTCTTTCCCCTACCACCAACCTCTCGGAAAAACTTGTGGACCAACGTATTTAACGTGCCCGTACTACTCGTGAACACGGGGACAGTTTGGGTGACATCGGGAATTGGGCTCGGGTCGTTCGAGTGTAATTTCCTCGCTCTAACCACTGTGCTGACTCACCCCTTCATGCCAATCCTTGTCGAAAGTCATAATAAATCACAGTTCGAAAATCCCTTCGACTTAAATCCATGTTTCGTCACTACCTTATTAACTTCAAAACGACCCCTTCAAGCAATTTATAGCATTTCTCATTCTTTAACAATCAATGTTTAGGCGAAAGTTCAAATTTCTAAAAATCATCTGCAAGCTGTGTCATCATCAAGCTGTTATTTTGATATTGCCACATTCCAAAAAACTTAAGTACTGGCCTTCGGATAATATTAAGTATTTATATCAATTTGAGCAATTAAGTATGAATTTGAGCAATTAAGTATGAATTTGAGCAATTAAGTATGAATTTGAGTTTATAAATGAAAAATTATATGCTGCACACATAAGGTTTTTATTTTCCCTACCATACGTAGTATAAATAAAAGGAAAGTATTTTGATGGGGTAAAAAATCCGGATTTACACGTTTAAATCCACTCTTAATACGAATCATCTATTTTTTAATTATGTTTGTGTGTATATCTGTGTCTGTGACTGTCGACAGAAAATCGCGCAGTTCTAGGTAGAATACTGGGGTGAGTCGTGAATTGACGGAAATTTCTGTCTATAAACACGACATTTTTTGAAAAATTGTTAAAACCAATTTGAATATGTAAAATCGACAAAATTTGAAATAGAAGAGATTATATATAGCCAAATGTATCAATTAAACGCTCGTTTCAAACGTCATTTATGAAGACAAATAAGACCAACTTTAGATCTAACTGTTCTCGAGATATTTAAGATTTTTGCATTTTTGCAACACCATCTTTGAAATACCTCCAGCCATCAAATGAAAATGAAAATTGAACATCAAATTTAGTGTAATTTCAAGTAATTCTCTGTTATCTTGTTCAAATAAACACAATTTAATGAATTATGAAAGAAAGAAAGGCTGAACGACTTTGAATATACTATTTTAGAATTTGACGATTTTTGCGGATCATTTTGCAAGACAAGAAACATTCCATTTTTTTTCAAATCATACCAAAATCTAATTATCACTAAGGTAAGTAACAAATGACTTATCTACTAAATTTTGTATAATTTCGTCGAATAGTTTTTGAGCTAGTGTCGATACATTACATTCTTTGCATAGATACACACGTCACGCTAAAAATAGGTTTTCTGTGCTCTTATTCTTTTTACTTTCCCTGCAATACATGGTAATGTTTAGGGAAAGTATTGGAATCATGTCGAAAATCGCAACTCGAGTTTTCGACGGATCTACACGTTTCGAGACCTCTAGAATACGAAAAAACAATTTTTAGCGTGACGTCTGTGTGTGTGTGTCTGTGTGTCTGTCTGTCTGTGCAGATTTTGTATCCACTCTAGCTAAAAAACTAATTGACCGAATTTCATAAAATTTGGTAGGTAAGTCATTTGTGGGCGAATCTGGTGCTGATTAGTTTTGGGTACGATTCGGGATAAAAGAACCCGCCTTCTTTTGCGAAATGGCCCGCAAAAGCTTGTATCCACTCTAGTTGAAAATATAATGGACTGAATTTCACAGAATTTGGTAGATAAGTCGCTTATGGATCACCCTGGTGCTGATTAGATTTTAGTATGATTCGGAAAAAAATAACCTGCCTTTTTTTGCAAAATGGCCTGCAAAAATCGACAAAATCTAAAATAAAAAACTACTTATGCTGAAATATATCCAATTAATGCTTGTTTCATACGTAATTTTTAACGAAGAAAAGAATAAGACCAACCCTATTACACTAGAACTAGCCGTTCTCGAGATATTTTCGTTTTTTCTGTACGCCACATTTGAAAATGAGTCCAGTTACCAAATGAAAACGAAAATTGAATTAATAGTGAATTAAATTTAATTAAAATAAAGAGAATGTGTATATAAGTCTGCAGGGAAAGTCATGTGCTGCTCACATCAGATTTTTACTTTCCCTGCAATACATGGTAATGTATAGGGAAAGTATTGGAATCATGTCGAAAATCGCAACTCGAGTTTTCGACGGATCTACACGCTTCAAGACCTCTAGAATACGAAAAAGCCATTTTTAGCGTGACGTTTCTGTGTGTGTGTCTGTGTGTCTGTCTGTCTGTCTGTGCAGATTTTGTATCCACTCTAACTAAAAAACTAATTGACCGAATTTCATACAATTCGGTAGGTAAGTCACGTGTGAGCGAATCTGGTGCTGATTAGTTTTGGGTACGATTTGGAATAAAAGAACCCGCCTTTTTTTGCGAAATGGCCCGCAAAAGCCTGTATCCACTCAAGCTGAAAAACTAATGGACCGAATTTCACAAAATTCGGTAGATAAGTCGCTTGTGGGTTACTTTGGTGCTGATTAGATTTTGGTACGCTTCGAAAAAAAAATAACCTGCCTTTTTTTGCGAAATGACCAGCAAAAATTGTCAAAATTTAAAGTAAAAACTACGTATGCTTAAATATATCCATTAAATGCTTGTTTTATACGTAATTTTTAATGAAGAAAAGAATAAGACCAACCTCATTGCACTAGGACTAGCCGTTCTCGAGATATTTTAGTTTTTTCGTATTTTCTCTACTCCACCTTTGAAAATAAGTCCATTTATCAAACGAGAACGAAAATTGAATTAAAAGTGAATTAAATTTAATTAAAATAAAGTGAACGTGGATATAAATCTGCAGGGAAAGTCATGTGCTGCCCACATCAGATTTTTGGGTGCTAGAGCTCAAAATGTGTAGATCCATCGTAAACTCGATTTTTTAATTTTCGATAAGATTCTAGTACTTTCTCTATACATTACTATGTATTATAGGCAGAGTAAAAAGAAAACTTCAGGAGTTGAAATAAATATCCGAAAGCTAACGGTTCTTGCGTAATTGACTGGGGTTAGATTGTTTTGTCTATGGTTCATGGAATTAAAGTCGGCCGTTCCAAACAAGAGTGTGCAAAGGAGGTGTACCACTATTAAAATGAAACAATTCAATGTTTGACAAGGAAATTTCTGACAGCAGTGGAGGTATGCCAAAATAAATTAACTTTAATGATAAGGCGTTAGATTTCATTATAAAAACGACAATTTTTTTTAATATACTAAATCTCTGTATAAAAATATTAATAAAGTTTGTATAATACACATTAAGTGTCTTATTCTTTTTTCTGTTTCTTACTTCCTATTTTAAAATTCCTGAAATAGCCATCATTTATGGCTGGAATGAAAGAAAGGCAGTCATGCATATCCTTTTTATTTTTTTCGTTAAAATAATAAATATTCATAATCAGTATAATAAACGTGGAATATTTTTGTACTCTGTTCAGTGGTCTAACTACAATTTTGGGGTTTACAAGCAAAATAACTTTGATCATTCCCACCTCCATTCTAGCTGAAATTTTTTAGTATATACTGAAATATTTTATAACTGTTTAATGTGTTTATTATATGAAAAATATAACATACGATTGTATCACATAATTATTCTAATCTCATAAAACTTCCTGGTAAAAAAACCATCTACAATAATTAACAAGAAAATTCAATCATGCTTATAGCATTGATTATGAAACACTTTCCAACTTCAATGCAATTTTATTTAAACATCTCTAAAATGCAATACATTCCTCGGTAATATTTTAAAACTTATCGCAATACTACATTAATTTATTATATTTGAAAACTTAAACCTTCATCGAAAAAAATGAACTTCATTCAAATGACGGCATTGAAATATAAATTGCCTGGTTTCAACATCTCTAAACTACGATACATTCCTCGATCATATTTTTAAAATTATCTTAATACTACAATAATTTATTATATTTGAAAACTGCATCGAAAACAACTGAAATTCATTCAAATGGCGTCATAGAAAGAATAACACGCCTGGCTCTCTCTATAAAAGCAGCATTTCATTCATAAACATTTTCCCATTCATTTCATTCATCACAGTACTAAAATAATTTATTTTATTTAAAATCTTAAGACCATGGAGCTACAAGTAATTAAACTCTATGCTTAAAACTTCATCGAAAAAAATCGTCCTTCTCTCTGTAAAATCAATTAATATTTCATTCATATCAGCTATGCAGTCTCCATGAGCTAAATAATTTTGCGTTAAAGAGATACAGCAATTCTTATACACCTCATTCTATATATTTTGCTGTTTACATTTTGCTTAAGTGAAAAATAGGCTTCGTTGTAGAAATGATCAAATTTGGATGATCATTTAAACTCAAATATATTGTGATTGCGTTGTTTCAGTATGTAGATGCACAGAATTTAAGTAAAAATAAAGCGGTTTTAGGACGGATATAACACTCAATATGAATTAAAAAGAACTTTAAAAATCACGATTTTGACGCAAGATGGATGCCATATTTCATTTTGAAGTGGGTCATGTGATTTTTTCATATCATGGCCACGTGATCGCTTCATATAAGAGGTGTTATTATTATTTTAATTTTTATTTAAAAAGCTACTGAATATATTTTGCTGAAATTTTTTTTATATATTTCGTGGAATAATTTGAATATTGCCTAAAATTTTCGAAGCAATTTGTGAATTTTAAATTCGCTTAAAAAATGTTTGAAAAATTAGGTCCCATAGGATTCAATGCATTTCATTTTTACAAACCGGGTTCAATCCAAAACTAATTGGTTGATATTATTTATTTATATTCCCATAGGTCCTACAGACCGTCTGAACAACATACTAAAATTTCATTTTGATTAACTCTTTTTTACGGCAGTTATCGTGCTAACGGACAGACAGACAGACAGACAGAATGAGTCATAAACACTTTTCAACTTTGTTGTAAAGTCTTAAAAACCTCATTCTAAAAAAGTTATGAAACCTCAAAATGGTTGGCGCTAAGTTTTCGCAGAATCGAAGCTGTACTTTCATGTCTAGGTACCCTCCCGAGCGATCCTAAGTCACTTACAAATTACATATAGACCTTTTTAATCTTAGTCATTTTTACTTTCCATATTTATACATAGTATAATGTATAGGAAAATTGATGTGTGTGTGTGTGTGTATGTGTTCATGAGTCTGTGCAGACTGTATCTCACGAACTAATGGAGCGTTTCGAACGAAATATGGTACAAACATTGCAATCGCTGAATACTGGAAGCCTATTGATTTTAAAAGCAATCAAATGTTTGGAAGACCTCAAATTTGCCAATGAAATTTTGAAAAAAATCATCAAATAGTTAGAATAACAATTTCTTATGCAATGTTTCATTAAAAACGATTGACACAAATTTTAGAACTCTAGCATGAGCCGCTCTCAAGATTTTGCATTTTTTAAAATGAATTCATCAAAAATATTAACGAAAATGTTAACGAAAATAACGCCAAATTGCTAAATTAATTATTGAAATATTTTAATACATAGACTCTGTTACTTATTACGGATAATATCAATATTGATAATTATCAATTAGAGTTACCCGAAATGTAAGTTTACTGGATCCTTCGAAATAGTTTTACATGTATTCACCCTCAAAAGCGTCAAATGTACAATTCAACATTCAAAACATTGTACTGTAGATCTTATACATTATTTTTTCACTATGAAAGTACCAATTTTTTTGTATTATATATTTAAAGTCATGTGCTGCCCACATCAGGTTCTTAAAAATAAGTATGGTTATCTGTCACTACCTGTCCCATAACTATGGGGGACATATATATACCTGTCCCGTAACACCTGTCCCATAAACTTGGTATAATACCATAACTATTTTAACAAACGAAAAATCTGATGTGGGCAGCACATGACTTTCCCTACTGACTTTACTTCTTTCACAGCGAAATTACGGTGTATAAGATCCGCGGCATTATGATTTTAGAATTGAATCAATACAGCGTATATTAAAATTGGGCGCTGAGCAAGTTATGAGTCTAAACAAAGTGACTTATTCATACTCACGTGTGCTAACATATATTGAAAAAATAATCTCATGTTGAACAGATTTCAGAATGGCGCAAACACACAAATTGCTGTGGCAATTTTCCGGTCATTAGAATTTCGCATGTTCATCAAAAAGCAATTAACTGTTAATCAATTTCCCATGAAATAAATTATTATTGGCTAATTCTTTGCGGATCAAAATGCAAAACTAGTACATAAAGTATTTTCTCTTGGGAATCAAATGCCCTAGATCCACAGGAAAGTGAACATATTGGTTAAGCCTTACTACTCTTTTTAATTTTGTCATTTTTTGTTAAATTTATGTGAAAAACGAACCATATGACGAAAATAGTCCATGTGTTAGCGTCCTAAAATTTATTTCATTCGTTTTATAATGAAAAATTATGTTCGAAATAATTATTTATTTATAGCTATTGAAAGCTCTGATTTTTTTTTTATTTATTCCGAACCTGAAGGGTCTTCTGATCATTCGATCCCGTTTAAAATCAATAGAGTTCCAGTGCTCAGTGATTGTATTTCCCGTACCAAAATATTATCGAAACGCATCATTCGTTCGGGAGATATCGCGTCTATAGGCTCACACAGATACAAGCACACACACATCGCCTCAAAAACGTGTAATTCAAGTTCAACGATACTTAAAACGTTCTCTTCCCTTAAAAACTCGATTTCGAATTTTCGACCACAACACTTTCTATATACATTATAACATGTTTGTAAGGAAAGTAAAAATAGTAATCACAGTTACAAAATTATTTCACTTATTAGTTGACTTGTCATTTGCTTTCACTTGTTTAAAAATGCAATTAGACATTAAGTTATTAAGTTCTGTCTAATTGTACTGTCGATATTACACCAGTTCTCTACCATTTGCAATTTTAATTTTGCAACACTGGAAAATTGCTTATGACTGTTATATACATCATGAATTAAATGTCCCCAAAGTTAAATTTGGATTTCAAGATCGCCAATTCAAGAGTCGCCAGTGTTTTGATTTAAAAAAAGCACCAGTGCATTTTGCTTTACAACTTTCAATTGAGACACTATTTCCGACGATAAGCACCATACATTGTTAAACAAAATATAACTTATTAAAAAAAGGTTGAAGCTTAATTTATTAAGAGTGTTGGCTTCCTTGTCTTTGACAGGCCATCTAATAATTACTGATAAATAACGCCATTTTAACGTCCTGGCAAGAACCAAATATCTGATTCCCCGTTGAAGATGAAGCAGGTCCATGTCATTACAGACACTTTGCTCTTTTGCCTGTTTTACAGTTGTCGATTTTTAAGATCTAGATCATGCATATAATATTACAACCCATCATATACAAATTACTAAATATTTTCGTCAGTAAACAGCACCTCTAATCATTGTTCGTTCCGTGTCATGTGTTAATTAGCTTCTCCTGCTTGTGTTCGATATGTTAGTGGCAGTTTTCAACTCTTCACATATTTTGTATTAGTTGATGCTGTCTTATATGGATGATGCCCTTTAAGACAGACATATTTAATTGTTGCTTATTTAGGTGAGCAGAAAGATATTCATGAATTGGCAGTTTCTTGACTTGTGATTCTATACGAGCAGAAATGCCTTTTGGTCGGGTACTCGTCTTTAGAATACTCCTACTTCTTGCTTAAAATGTCACACAATTGAAGTTTTACATTGTCGCAATTTCTTAATTATAACTTTCTCTACATATAGTATAATGTATAGGGAAAATATGTGACGAGGTCGAAAATTCGAATTCGAAATTTTGGTACAAATACACGTTTTAAGCATCACTGAAATCGAATCGAACGCTTTTGAGGTTACACCTGTATGTGTGTGTCTGTTTCGTTCAAGCAGAATTTGATACAAATATTACAATCCGTGAATACTGGATCCCTATTGAATTTAAATATGAATTCTTTACGACAATGATGTTGAATTGAAATTGAAAATGAATGTTTTTAATTAAAAAATGATCACATTGAAACTTCGTCAATTTTATGTTTGCTATTTATATATTTCCATAATTTTTATTCACCATCTCATATCCGTTCAAGACTTATACAATGTATAATATCCTCCTTTCAACGGAGTAGCAGAGCTAAGTATTAACAGTTCCCACATAGTTAGAAGAAGGCTGAAAATTATTTCCTGGAAATAATTGTCATTTGGGACCTGGAACTAATTTCCTGGAAATAATAGCCGATATTAAGAAAACAGTTCTTACTGAACATCGAAAACAAAGGAATTTATTTCACTTTCCCCACAATAGTGTATGTACAAGAAAATTACTGTGCTGGCCTCAAAAATACGACCCTCGATTTACATGGATGGAACATATCTGAATACGTATCAATTTTTCGTACAATGATGTTGTGTGTCCATGCGTAAGATATCTCTCTTACAGATTGATCCAATTGAAGGAAATTTGGCACGGTTATTTTAATCAATAAAGTTATATGGATTTTCGAGGGTCGAAGAAGGTCGGATCAAATGAAGGCCTAATTTTTATTTTTCATATAGTATTTTATTTAAAAACCAATGACGTCAGTTATAGGGCACGAAGATACGTCGTTCTTAAAATATTGCACTCTCTTCATCTAAAATGACAAAAAATTATTGAAAGTTAAATAGGTACACTCTCATCAAATAAGTGAATGCTTTGTAAGTACTATTAAGCAGAGATGAATGGATACCATTATTTAGGGATAATCACAAACCGTTTTTCAAATATGTTATGTTGTCCAATTCACGCTGGCGTTTTGTCCCTGAAACACTGCAGCTGGAAGTAGTTGACGACTGCAAAATTCGACGACTGCAAAATTCAACTTGTACAACACATACGAAACGACCGAAAAGTATCCCAAATTAACGGTATTTGCATAAAATATTGTTATTTGTTATCAGATCCACCTACGTTGGTCAAGCTTTCCGTTTGAAACTGAACTTTAATAAAAGTAAATATCGAGCTTAAATAACAGATAAACGATTAGAAAATTAATTAAGATTTGCAAAGAAAATATATCACTGATGTATTTATGTAATAAAATTAGTAACCAAAACAAATTTTTATACAATTTTGATTTTTCACATTTAAAACCAAATCTATTTTATGTGTGGCTCACGAGAAAATTGTAGCTCATCAAGGTAGTCTGCAGAACGATTTAGGATAGCCAAACTCTTAACATAATCAATTTATGAAATATAAAAATTTTATTTTTTCCATATCGACTGCGATATATCTAGAATAAATTTGGTCATTTTAATCGGTAACATTAGGAAACATATTTTTCGCTAAATCAGGTAATAAGAAATATTTTATTTGTGCCATTATTTTTCCAGATATCTAAATTTATTATAAAATTCCCCTATTTAGAATTGGTTGTAATTCCCCTTATTGTTATCTTTCACTGCATATATCAATAATTGATCACCTTCTCTAAACATTTTCACTCTTTCGCTCTTCAAGTGAGTTCCTCAAATTGAAATTTTAAAGCAAAGTAACTTATGACGTTTTTTCAGAGTTTATGATGGAAGCTAATAAAGTATAATACAGGTGAGACTTCACACACGTGAATCACATTGGACGGAGGCAGACAACACTAAAATATTTTAACAAAACCGCTGTACATTGAAACTGAAAGTAATTTTTTTTAAATATAATTAAAAAGTAATAATGATTATTATCATATTCGTAAAAAATATATTACTTTTTATTTCTTGAGGAGCAAGAGCACACAGATTTCCAACTGTTTCGAGGACTTCCTTGAATATTCCAACATTTATTGTTGGTCAATACAATGTAAATAAGGTGATTGTGACACAGGCGACACTGAAACATTGTAACTAAAATTCTCTGAATTAAAACTGAATGTATTTTAATATAATTAAAAACAATAATGATTATTATCAGCTTCGTGAAATATATATTAACATTTTATTTTGGGAAGAGGGGAGGACACAGTATTCCAACTGGTTCGAGGGCTGCCTTGAATGTTCCAACATTTTTTGTCAGTCATTACTTCATGTAAGTGAAGAGATTGTGATGCATGCGATGCTTAAACATTGTAACCAAATCTCTCTACATTAAAATTGAATGAATTTTAATATAATTAGAAACAATAATGATTTTTACCAGCTTCCTGAAAAACATATTACTTTTTATTCCGGGAGGAGTGGGAGGACACGGACTTCTAAATGTTTCGATGGCGTCCATGAATGTTCCAATATCGATTTATTGCAGCTCATTTCTTCAAGTAAGCGAGAGGATTGCGACAGAGACGACACTTAAATTTGTAATTAAGCCCCTCTACATTAAAACTGAATGCATTGTAATATAATTATAAAACAATAATATTCCATATAAAATAATAATATGAAACAATAATATTCGATATAAAATAATAATATAAAACAATAATATCCAGCTTCATGAATAACATGTTACGTTTTATTTCGGGGATGATGTAGGGAACACAGGATTCTAACAGTTTCGTGTGCCTCCTTCCATATTCTAAAGTTAATTATTGGTCAATAATTCAATTAAGTGAGAGTATTGTGACACTGACGACGCTTAAAAATTATAACACAGAATTTCAGCCGTTTCGAGCTCTTTCTTCCATGCTCTACAGTTGAAGGTCGGTCAATAATATGTCAGTTAAGTAAAAGGATTGTGACACAGGTGACACCTAAACATTGTAACTGTGAGACCAGAAAAGGATCTCACACTTTGATGGGACAAGTTTATATGTGTAATTTATTGTGTACAAAATGACAAACAATACTGCCAGTCTGGATGGCGCAGAGTTTTACAACGCGTAAACCCAAAAAGTCACAAAATCATAAATTTAGGGGCGCCAAGACAAGGGGGGCCGAGCGGGCCCTTACGAGGATGTGAACCATGCCATTGGATAAAGATTATCCAATGGAAAAGGGTGCTTGTTGCGTCACTCTCAATGCTACAAATGGAAGCAAGGGGGAAAATGACACCCCCGAGAAAAGGAGAACCACAACCTGTTACCTAACAAGAACACTGGTCGAGACTGGGCAGATAACTTGGATCATGATTTAGTAGATGTGTGCACGACACTTGTGCTAATACTCGGGCGGAATTATGACTTAGAGATGACATAGAATACGATGACTTGAATTGGTGAATACAGACTTGTAGCGTGTTCCGTAGATGTTCCAAAATAATGGCGAGATCTATTGATGCGTGAGTGCAATCAGAGTACGAAAAGGAGTCACACACCGCGAGTTATGGCGAGTACGAATTACTGATGCCAGCATTTTGATATATGATCGTAGTCCAAGACAGCCTTGAAGGTATGTGTTCATCAATAATCAAAGGTCGTAGATACATGTTAAGTAGTTTTATTCATCCTGGTCTCACATGTTCCCCCGCCAAAACTAATAATTAATTGTGTGATGAATTAATAAGTGTTTATGTTGTTAATAAATGTTTTATTGTTAAAGTTTAAATGGTGTGATCCATTGAGTATTATATTAATTAATAATTCCTGTACAAGACTCATGAAAAGTAAATAATTGGAGTGTTATTGCGAACACAACGTAGTAATAAATAATGTTAATTTTAACTGTAAGTTCCTTTTTAAATGTGTACCACAGTAACTAAACGTCTCTATATTAAAACTGAATGCATTTTAATGTAATTAAAATACCACAATCATTATTATTAACTTCACGAAAAACATATTACACTTTCTTTCGGGAGAAGTGATAGGACACAGAATTCCAACTGTTTCCAAGGCTTCTTTCCATGTTTATAAGTTTATTGTCGTACAGCACTTCAGGTTTGTGTGTGAATTGTGACACAGGTATTAGGTAAGTGAGTGGAGTGGACACAGAAATATAAATGTTCCGAAAGCGTCCTTGAAAGTTCAAAACTTTATTGTCTGTTATTGTAACACTAGACATTTGAAAGGATTGTGACACAGACGACACTTAAAATTTTTTATTAAAATTTTCTACATTAAATCAGAATGCATTTTAATTCAATTAAAAAAATAATGGTTATTACCAGCTTCACGAAAAATATATTACATTTCATTTCGGGAGGAGGGAAGGTATACAGAATTCCAAATCCTTCGTTGACTTCCTGGAATATTCCAAAATGTACTGACGGTCAATACATCAGGTACGTAAGTAAGATTGACAAAAATTTGTTTAGCGGGAGGAGGGAGAGGTTGCAGGATTCGAGCTGTTTCGAGGACTTCCTTCCCTGTTTTTCCTTGCGACACTTGAACATTGTAACTAAACTCCTCCATATTAAAACTGAAAGCATTTTAATATAATTAAAGACAATAATGATTGTTATAAGGTTCTAAAACCACATATTAATTTTATTTCGTTAGGAGGTAAAGGTCACAGATTTCTAATTGTATAGAAAGCTTCCTGGTAGGTTCCAACATTTTTTGCATGTCATTTCTTCAGGTAAGTGAAAGGATTGGGACACAGGCGACACATAAACATTGTAACTAAAACTATCTACATTCAAAATGAAAGCATTGTAATATAAATAAAAAACAGTAACGATTATTACCAGTTTCACGAAAAATCTTTTAATTGTCATTACCGGAGGAGGTATGGCACGTTTCATGGGATTGAACTTTCCAAAATTTATTGTAGGTTAATACTTCAGGTGAGATGATTGTGACATAGTCGACACTTAAACATTGTAACATCTCTAAATTAAAACTGCATGCATTTTAATTTAATTAAAAACAATAATGATTATTATTAGCTTCCTGAAAATTATATTACTTTTTTATGTCGGGAGGAGGGAGAAATTCTAGCACTTATTGTCGGTCATTACATCAGGTAAGTGAGATAATTAGCTTCACAGAAAACACAGTACATTTTATTTCGAGAGGAGGGAGATGACACAGAATTCCTTCTCTTTTGAACGCTTCCTTCCATGTTCTAAAGTTTATTGTCGGTCACTTCAGGTAAGTGAGAAGATATTGACACTGACATCTTTTAAACTTTGTGACTCTACATTTTAATATAATTAAAAAAACTATAATGATTATTACCAACTTAATGAAAAAAACATATTACTTATCATTTCGTCTGGAGTGAGGGAATAGAGAATTTCAATTGTTTCGTGGGCGTCATTGATTTTTCTATCATTTATTATTATTACTTCAAGTTAATAAGAAGATTTGCGTTAAGAAAAACATATTTCTTTTCATTTCTGGAGGAGGGAGAGGACACTTTAGTAGGTAACTGTGAGGATTCTGACACTGACGACTAAGCCTCAAAAATTGTAAATAAACCTGTCCACATTTAACGTGAATGCATTTGAATATAATTGAAAAACAATAATTATTATTACCAGGTACATGAAAAACACACTACTTTTTATTCCTGATGGAGGGAGAGGACACAGAATTCTAAATGATTCGTTAAATTCCTGGAATGGTCCAACATTTATTGTCGTTCATTAGATCAGGTAAGTAAGAGGATTAGCTTAACGAAAAATACAGTACTTTTCATTTCTGGAGGAGGGAGAGGACAATTCCAATTGTTTCGAGTGCTGTGAAAGTGTGTTCGAGATAAATGAATTGATTGTGATACTGACGTCACTTAAAATTGTAACTAAACCTCTCTACTTTAAAACTGAATGAATTTTAATATAATTATAAACAATAATGATTATTATCAGCTTCCTGCGAAACACGTTAGTTTTTATTTCGGGAAAGGGTGAGCACACAGAATTAATTCTTAATGTTTCTAAGGCTTCCTGGTTATATGTCATTACCTCAAATAATTGAGAGGATTGTGGCAAAGGCGAACTTTAAACAGTGTAACTAAACCTCTCTACATTAAAACTTAATTTATTTTTATATTATTAAAAACGATAAAGATTATTATAAGCTTCTTAAAATACACACACACACACCCATATATATATATATATATATACAGGGTGTATATAAACTGTTTAGACAAAATAAGAGGGGTGATAGTACCCATCAAGACGAACAATATTTACAATGGAACCTAGGGTCGCATTCCACTCTAAGTGTCTGAAAAGCGTAAATTTAAAGTTGAATTTTCAACAGTGAAAATAAGGAGATTTAACGTAATTATAAGTTGCACAATCCTATTTATTTACACCAGAGAAAGACTCAAAGTAGATGCTCAAAGTGACGGCCAAGGGTGCCGTTGCACAATTCACAATGGCGAATGAACGACTGGTGCACCCTTTCGAAAACACGTGTCGTGTTTATCCTGTCCGATGCAACAACGATTCTCGCGACGAAATTTTATACGGAGTCCACAGGCGTCTCGTGCACCAATGACTTTATGTGCCCCCAGAAGAAGTCCAGTGGGTAGAGGTCCGGTGAGCGTGGAGGCCAAGCCATAGGTCCACTACGTCCAATCCACCGTCCGGGATATGTGGCATTCAAGAAGTGTCAGATGACTAGAAGTGACGGTGATGTTCTGGAGATGTTATACTTCTCCGACACGACAGCTTTGACTTCCGAAGTGGCGACTTGTGCTTGTTGTTGGACGTGTTTCGAAGTTACACTTTTCTCACAGTGGAACGCGACATATCAATGAGGATGGATCGACAGACTTCCTGGACTTGTCAATAAGAAAACACCAACAGTATGGAATTTATACAACCATACACGACAAGAGAAATTCATACAATATCAAAATTAATAATATTATTGATTGGAATTCAAACCTCACTAAAAATATATTCAGAAATATTATTGTCGGGTACTTCAGAAGAAACAGAAACTACAGTACTTTTAAAAAAGACTGCATTTATGAATGTAATAAAATAATAAATGATGCATTAAAAAGAAATTACCCTAGATATTTTTTACAACATTATTACTATTCCTTTTTCAAAGAAAGAAATTGTGCATTGTTTGATTCTAAATGAGTATTCTTAATCATATATATTTTCATATCTGCGATCCTATCATCATGAAGTCTTATCGCGCATGTGCGACTTTCCCTTATAAAATGTTGTGTTTTCAAGCTGGATTGTAGGGTGTATCTCTTCCATGCTTGGTTCCATCTTTGCTTTTGTGTCCGTTCGGGTGCTTCTGTCTTTGCACATGTGGGAGATTGACCATTGAGTTACATTGGTGCCGTGAGCGTTGCCCGGGTCGTAAAAGCTGCTTTAAGCGGGAAAGGGGTGTCGCAATCCACCCCTGCCATTCTATGCAAATCATATGGTCACTCCTGTTCTCGCTTATTTTTTCTTCTTGTTTATATCGTTATATGCCACTCTGGATGCAGAGCTGCTAAGCGCCACATCCTCTGTAAGGTTTCTGTTTTCTCCTTTACTTAAATAGGAGTTCCGTTCGTGATATACTTATTTTTATATGTATAATATATATATATATATATATATATATTATTTCGGGAGGAGGGTGGTATTACAGAATTCAAAATATTTCGAGGGACTCCTGATATAATCCAACAGTTATTGTAGGTTATTGCTTCAGGTAAGCGAGCGATTGTGACACATGCGGCACTTAAAAATTACAACTAAAACAAACTCTATACATTAACACTGAATGCATTGTAATATAATTAAGAAACTATAATGATTATTACCAACTTCACAATTAAATTATTACTGCATGTAAGTGACAGTACTATGACACATATGACCCTTAAACATTATAATAAAACATCTCATCATTAAAATTGAATGCGTATTAAAATAAATGAAAAACAATAATGATTATTACCAACTTCCCAAAAAACATATTACTTATCATTTCGATTGGAGGGAGGGAAACAGAATTCCAACTTTTTCGTGAGCTTCCTTGAATATTCCAACATTTATTGCAGATAATTTCTTCAAGTATGTTAGAGGATTGTGACATGGGTTGCACTTAAACTTTGTAACTAAACCTTTCTGCATTCAAAATGAAAGTATTTTCATGTAAATAAAAAAAGTAATTATTAGTACCAGCTTTATGAAAACCATATTACTTTATATTCCGGGTGGAGGGAGAGGACACAGATGTCTAAATGTTTTGAGGGCGTCCTTGTATATTCCAATATTTATTGTACGTTAATACTTACATTAAATCAGGGGATTGTGATACAGACTACACATAAAATTGTAACTAGTAACTACATGTCTCTACATTAAAACTGAATGCAATTTAATATATTTAAATATCCATAAAGATCATTATTAGTTCCATGAAACACATATTATATTTTATTACGAGAGGAGGGAAAAGGTACAAAATTCCAAATGCTTCGAAGGTCTCCCGATATCCAAAATTTATTGTAGGTCATTACTTCAGATAAGTGAGCGGATTGTATCACAGGTGACAATTAAACATTTTAACAACCTCTCTTCATTAAAACTGAATGAGTTTTAAAACAATTGAAAAACAATAATGATTATTACTAGCTTCAAAAAAAAACATTACATTTCATTTCTGGAGGCGGGAGGGAATACAGCTGTTTCTTCAACTCTTTCGTGGGCTACTTAAAATGTTCAAACATTTATTGTCGGTTATTATATCAGGTAAGTGTGAGGATTAGCTTAATAAAAATATTTTACTTTTTACTTTGGGAAGAGAGAAAGGATACAGAATTCCAAATGATTCGTTAAATTCCTAGAATGTTCCAACATTTATTATTGGCAATTACATCAGATAAGTAAGAAGATTTGCTTCACGAAAAACATATTACCTTTTATTTCGGGAGGAGGGAGAGGTCACTTTATTCCAACACTTTCGAGCACTTCTTTCTATGTTCAAAAGTTCTTTGTCAGACAATATACGGTCAATTCACAGAAAACATATTACTTTTTATTTCGGTTAGACGCAGAGGATACTTTATTCTAACTGCTTTGAGAGCTTAATTCTATGTTGCAAAGTTCATAAACGGTCAATTCTTAAGGTAAGTGAGATGATTCTGACACTGACATTGCAACTACCCCCTCTAGATTAAAACTGAATGCGTATTAAAATAATTGAAAAACAACAATGATTATCACCAGCTTCACAAATATATTAATTGTCATTTTGGGAAGAGGGAGGAAATACCGAATTAAAAATGTTTCGTGGGCTTCCTTGAATGTTCCAAAATTTATTGCAGAACATTTTTTCCTGGAAAATGAGCAGATTGTGAAGCAAGCGACACCCAAACTTTGTAACTAGCACCTCTACATTAAAGCTACAGCACTTAAATGTAATTAAAAAAGTAATAATTTTATTACCAGCTCATGAAAAACGATTTAAATTTTATTCTGGTTGGAATGAGCGAACACATTAATCCAAATGCTTTCTGGAATGCTCCATTATTTATTGTCCATCATGTAAGAGAGGACTATCTTCACAAAAATCACAGTACTTTTTATTTCTAGAGGAGGGAAAGGACACATAATTCTAAATGTTTCATGCGTTCTATGCTCTAAAGTTCGTTGTCGGTCAAAACTTATGGAAAGTGAAAGGATTCTGACACTGAAGACACTTAAACTTTAAACATTGTAACTGAACCTCTCCACATTAAAACAGACTGCATTTTAATATAATTGAAAAATAATAATGATTAATACCAGCTTCTTGAAAAACACATTAATTTCTATTCCGAGTGGAGGGAGAGCACACAGAATTCCAAATGCTTTGTTGAATTCCTGGAATGCTCTAGCATTTATTGTGACTAAACTTCCCCACATTAAAAGTGAACGCATTATAATATAATTAAAATGCAATAATAAGTATTGCAAGCTTCATGAAAAACATATTACTTTTTATTTCGGGAGGACGGACGGGTAAAAGAATTCAAACCCCGTCGACTTCCTGGAATTTTTCAACATTTATTGTCGGTCATTACATCAGATAAGTGAGAGGATTAGCTTCGAAAAAGATTATCTTCACACTTTATATTTCGAGAGATAACACAGAAATCTATCTATTTTGAGCTCTTCTTTTCATGTTTTAGAGTTTGTTGTCGGTCAATACGTAAGGTAAATGAGAGCATTGTAACACTGACGATACATCGTCAACGGCACTACTGTGCTGAAAACACCGGTTCTCGTTAGATCACCGAAGTCAAGCAGCATCGGGCATAGTTAGTAATTGGGTGGATGACCACCTGGGAACATGGCGTGCTGTTGGCACATTTCGGGCGCGGTAGCCCATAGTGGTTTGCACGCTGCCACAACTGCCGCCGTGTTCATGCGGAGTACGATCACGTTAAACATGTGGGTCCGTAAGTCTTTCCGGTGGTAGGGGAAGGAGTGTACGGTCCCTGTGGATGCCTCCCCCACTGGGTTCCGGTTTAAATTGGGTGGCACTTCCCGGTCGTCCAAACAGTTACCTTACACATTTCTGGTAGGTCGGATGGTCTGGGTCTCAACAACAACACTGACGATACATAAACTTTGAAACTGAATCTCTCCAAATTAAAACTGGATGCATTTTAATATTATTTAAAAAGTATAATGGTTATTACAGGCTTCATGCAAAACAGATTACTTTTTAGGCGAGGACACAGAGTTGTAAATACATCGTTGAATTTTTGGAATGTTCCAAAATTTATTGTCGGTCATTACATCATCTAAGTTAGAAAAGTAGCTTCACGAAACACGCAGTATTTTTTATTTCTGGATGAGGGATAGGACGCAGAATTCCAAATATTTCGAGCTCTTCCTTGCATGTTCTAAAGTTAGTTTTCGGACAATACTTCAGGTAAGTTTGAGGATTGTGACACTGACGAGACGTAAATGTTGTAACTAAATATTTCTGCATTAAAATTGAAAGCATTTTGATATAATTATTATAATTATAAATAATAATTATTATTATCAGCTTCCTGAAATACATATTATTTTTATTTCTGGAGAAGGGGGAGGACACAAATTTCCTAAAGTTTCTAATTATTCCTGGTTATATAGTATCATTACCTCAAGTAAGTGAGAGTTTTGCGGCAAAAGCGACTTTTAAACACTGTAACTAAACCTCTCTATAAAAATATATTACTTTTCATTTCGGTAGGAGAGACACTGAATTCTAATTGTTACGCGGGGTTCTTAAATGTTCCAACATTTACTGTCAGTAACTTCACCTGGTAAGTGAGAAAATTAGCTTCACGAAAAACATGTTACTTTTATTCCGAGAGGAAGGTAGGATACCGATTTCCAAATGTTTCGAAAAATTCCTGATATATTCCATCATTAATTGTAGGTCATTTCTTCAGGTACGTGAGCCGGTTGTGATATAGGCGACACTAAAATATTGTAACGAAACCTGTCTTCATTGAAACTGACTTCTCTTCATTGAAATTAAAAATAATTAAAAAACAATAATTATTATCCCCATATTCACAAAAAACATATTACTTTTCCTTTCGGGATGAGGGAGGGAATACAGAATACCAACTGTTTCGAGAGTTTCTTTGTATGCTTCACCATTTATTGTCGGTTATTTCATCAGGTAAGTACGAGCATTAGATTCACAGTAAGCACAGTACTTTTAATTCGGAAGTCCTAATCCGGAAGTTTAACCCTTCCATTTTTCTAAAGTTCATTTTCGGTCAAGAGGATAGCGAATAGTGAAACAGTCGGTATATATAATGAAACAGGCGAAACTAAAATATTATAACTAGACAGCCCTATATTAAAACTAAAAGCATTTTAATATAATTTTAAACAATAATAATTACTATAAGCTTAGTTAAATACAAATTAATTTTATTTCGGGAGGAGTGAGGAGACACAAAATTCCAAATGTATCGAAAGCTTCCTGTATGTTCCAACATTTTTTGCATATTATTTCTTTAGATAAGTAACAGGATTGTGACACAGACGACACCTAAGCAATGTAACTAAAACTCTCTACGTTCAAAATGAGTGCAATATAATATAATTAAAGAATTATAAATATTATTCCTAGCTTCATGAAAAACATATTACTTTTTATTCAGGGTTGAGGGAGAGGACACAGAAATCTAAATGTTTCGAGGGCGTCCTTGAATATTTAAACATTTATTGTCTGTCAATGCTTAATGTAAGTGACGGGGTTGCGACACAGACTATACTTAAAAATTGAAATTAAGACATTCTATATTTAAATTGAATACCTTTTATTATAATTAAAGCAATAATTATTATTATCAGCTTCATGAATAACATATTTTTACTTTCCCTGCAATACATGGTAATGTATAGGGAAAGTATTGGAATCATGTCGAAAATCGCAACTCGAGTTTTCGACGGATCTGCACGTTTCGAGACCTCTGGAATACGAAAAAACTATTTTTAGCGTGACGTCTGTGTGTGTGTCTGTGTGTCTGTCTGTGCAGATTTTGTATCCACTCTAACTAAAAAACTAATGGACCGAATTTCACAAAATTTGGTAGGTAAGTCACTTGTGACCGAGTCTGGTGCTGATTAGTTTTGGGTACGATTTGGGATAAAAGAACCCGCCTTTTTTTTGCGAAATGGCCCGCAAAAGCTTGTATCCACTCTAACTGAAAAACTAATGGATCAAATTTCACAAAATTCGGTACATGAGTCACTTATGGACCACCTTGGTGCTGATTAGATTTTGGTACGATTCGAAAAAAAATAACCCGCCTTTTTTTGAAAAATGGCCCACAAAAATCGTCAAATTCTAAATTAAAGAACTAGGTATACTCAAATATATACATTAAATGCGCGTTTAATACGTAATTTTTAACGACGAAAAGAATAAGACCAAACCCATTACACTAGGACTAGCCGTTCTTGAGATATTTTAGTTTTTCGTATTTTCTCTACACCACCTTTGAAAATAATTTCGGTTACCGAATGAGAACGAAAATTGAATTAAAAGTGAAATAAATTTAATTAAAATAAAGAGAACGTGGATATAAGTCTGCAGGGAAAGTCATGTGTTGCCCACATCAGATTTTTATTTCTGGAGGACGGACGGGATACAGAGTTCCAACTCCTTCATTGACTTCCTGGAATTTTCAAACATTCATTGTCGGTCATTACATCATGTAAGTGAGAGGATTAACTTCACACTTTTTATTTCGAGAGGAGGGAGAGGACATATAATTCCATCTGTTTAGAGCGATTCCTTCCATGTTCTAATGTTCATTGCCGGCCAATATTTATGTTAAGTGAGAGGATTGGTACCATGGCGACACATAAACTTTGTAGCTAAATCTCTCCACATGAAAACTGAACGCATTTTAATATTATTTAAAAACAATAATGAGTTAGAAGCTTCATGAAAAACCTTTACTTTATATTCCTGGTTTAATGAGGGGACACAGAGATCTAAAAGCTTCGTTGAATTCCTGGAATATTCCACAATTTATTGTTGTTCATTACATCATGTAAATTACAAGAGTAGTTTCACGAAAAACACAGTACTTTTTACTTTCCCTGCAATACATGGTAATGTATAGGGAAAGTATTGGAATCATGCCGAAAATCACAACTCGAGTTTTCGACGGATCTACACGTTTCGAGACCCCTAGAATACGAAAAAACCATTTTAGCGTGACGTCTGTGCGTGTGTCTGTGTGTCTGTCTGTCTGTCTGTCTGTCTGTCTGTCTGTCTGTGTGTCTGTCTGTGTGTCTGTCTGTCTGTCTGTGCAGATTTTGTATCCACTGTAACTAAAAAACTAATGGACCGAATTTCACAAAATTTGGTAGGTAAGTCACTTGTGGCCGGGGCTAGTGCTGATTACTTTTGGGTACGATTCGGAATAAAAGAACCCGCCTTTTTTTGCGAAATGGCCCGCAAAAGCTTGTATCCACTCTAACTGAAAAACTAATGAACCGAATTTCACAAAATTCGGTACATGAGTCACGTATAGGTCACTCTGGTGCTGATTAGATTTTGGTACGATTCGGAAAAAAATAACCTGCCTTTTTTTGCAAAACGGCCCGCAAAAATCTTCAAAATCTAAACTAAAGAACTTGGTATACTTAGATATATCCATTAAATGCCCGTTTAATACGTAATGTTTAACGACGAAAAGAATAAGACCAACCCCATTACACTAGGACTAGCCGTTCTCGAGATATTTTAGTTTTTCGTACTTTCCCTACGCCACCTTTGAAAATAAACCCGGTTACCGAATGAGAACGAAAATTGAATAAAAGTGAAATAAATTTAATTAAAATAAAGAGAATGTGTATATAAGTCTGCAGGGAAAGTCATGTGCTGCCCACATCAGATTTTTATTTATAGAGGAGGGAGAGGGCGCAGATTTCCAAAAATTTCGAACGCTTCCTTCCATGTTCTAATATTAATTGTTCATCATTACATCAGGTAAATGAGAGTATTAACTTAAAAAAATATTACTTTTTAGTTTGGGAGGAGGGCGAGAATACTGAATTACAACTGCTTCGAGGGCTTCCTACCATATTCTAAAGTTTGTTGTTAGTCAACAGGATAGCGAATAGTGAAAGGTCGATATATTATGAAACAGGCAACATTTAAACATTGCAACTAAACGGCTTTACACTAAAACTGCAAGCATTTTAATATAATTAAAAACAATAATGATTAATATAAGTTTTTTTAAATACATATTGATATTATTTTGGTGAGAAGACACAGAATTCCAAATGTATCAAAGGCTTCCTGACATTGCAGGTAAGGTAAGTAAGAGAATTGTGACACAAGCGACACCTAAACATTGTAAGCAAATCTCTCTACATTCAGAATGAATGTAATGAAATATAATTAAAAAATAATAAAGATTATTCCTAGCTTTATGAAAAACATATTCTTTTTATTCCGGGAGGAGGGAGAGGACACAGAAATCTAAATGTTTCGATGGCGTCCTTGAATGTTTAAGCATTTATTGTTGGTCAATATTTAAGGTAAGTGACGGGGTTGTGATATAGACGATGTTGTGTTCTTATACCGAGGAATAAGACACTCTCAGAACTCAACTACATTTATTCACACACCTTACTTACAAATGCAGCGTATTCATAGCTGCCTTCATAGAAGAGTTCAGTCAGGCATACTTGGCTGACGTCATTTCGGTGACATAATAGATTTGCATATACCACACTCCTCCGTCTTCAATTATAGTCCTTAAAAGTTACCAGTTATAGTGTCCTTAAAAGTTACCAGTTAAAAGTTACCTATCAGGAGGTTTCCGGATTCTCACGGATCGTCGTAATGACATTTCTGGTACCACCGGTGCAATGGATTCCTTTGGTTCGACTGAGGCTCATGGACTTGGAATTATTGTTTCAGATTCGAGAACAGGAGTCTCAACGAGTTTTGGTACGGTTGGCGAAGTAGGAGCTTGGAGACTCTTAGAAGTCTCGTCCAACTCTGTAATTGTTGATGCTGCAGCGACTTTGATATTTTCAGGAATGTCCTCCATTGTAGGATTCAAATCAAATATATCCACCGGTTCCATCACTTCAGTAGAATACGTACCCGCTTTACGTAATTGGTCAACATGCCTCCTCCAGATATCGTTTCCTACTTGAATACTGTAAGATAATAAACCATCTTTATTAATCACTGTTCCCAATTTCCATTTTTCCCTCCCGGAACACTTTCTTGCTGCCACTCTGTCTCCTTCTTTAAATTCGCGATAATTAGGTTCCTTATTAACCGATGCACTTTGCTTTTGTTGTACATGATCTCTTAAGTTAGGTTTTAATATATGCAACCTAGTTCTAATGCACCTTTTTAAAAATAACATGCTAGGAGACTCATTTGCTACCGAATGAGGTGTAATTCGGTAGTGTAACAGAAATATTCGTAATTTAGTGTTTAAATCGCCATGGTCGTCTAAGCTAGATTTTAAGGAATATTTAAATAACTGCACTACAATTTAAGCCTTACCATTGGTTGCTGGATCGTAAGGGGCAGATGTGATATGTTTGATATTATTCTTCTTCATAAATTAACGAAAGTCATAATTCATGAAACTAGCCCCGTTATCACTGACTAGTAAATAAGGAATACCATATCTGGCAAAAAGTATTCGTAGTTGTTCTATGGTTAGACTAGAAGTAATATTTTTCATGAGAATTACTTCAATCCATTTCGAATAGGGATCGAAAATTACAAGAAACATTTTCACTAAAAATGGTCCTGCATGATCTATGTAGATTCTTTGCCAGGGATCATTCGGCTATTCCCATGCGTGTCGATTCGATTTTGGCGGTTCCTTTCTACTTTTATGCATGCTGTGCAATTCATTACATAGTTTTGAATATCTATATCTATTCCCTGCCAATAACAATAACTTCCAGCTATTTGTTTCATTTTTACAATACCTGGATGGCTTGTATGTAATTCTTTTAATACTTCCCTCCTATATTTTTGTGAAATGTAAACTCGATCTAAACGCATGATACAACTCTGTTGTAATGAAAATTTAGTTTTTTTCGCCTTCCAAGCAGGGAGTAAATTGCTTCCAGTTTGTAAGCAATTGTACAATTGTGTAAGGTGAAGGTCAAATGTAGTGACTTTAGCAATACTTTTGCCGTTAAAGGAAATACTTCAATTTGACTTATGTTAAAAGAGTCGGCTTTTGTGAAATCATTTTTCACGAGCGGTAGAGGTAATCGAGATAAAGCATCTACACTCGTGTCCCAAAGTTAAGCATAGCTGCTGTTTATGTGAAAATTTCAGGAAATCTACATCGGAATGGAAGGAAGCGCGGTATGCGGGTATAATAGGGCTATAGAAGAAGAAAACAAGGATAAGGAAGAAAACAAGGATGCAAAATAAGGATAATAACGAGTTTTATAATAAAAAAAGGGTTGAAAGAAAAAGGGTCACAATACGAGTGTCAAACCCAGTGAAACAGAATGAAAAAACAATGTGATGCTGCAGTTTAATAAGGTGTGTGAGAATCTCGGGTAGCCACGCATGCTGCACAACGATTTCCCATACTTTCTATGAGGGTTTGGATGAGTTGTGTGCTCAAAGATTTTCAAGCCTCACGGAGAGCAGTTTTCAATCCCGGAACGGAGCTTGGTGGGTAGCGGAGGGCTGCAAGATGTCTACCGAGCATATCCTACACATGCTCCATTGGATTCAGATCATGAGAGTTGGCAGACCACTGCATGTGCTGGATATCTTCAGTTTGAAGGAAGTCGTCGACCAAGATCGCACCGTGAGGAGGCGCGTTATAATCCATGAATATGAAATCAGGACCAACAGCACCTTGAAACAACCGAACGGTAGGCTCAAGAATTTGGTCTCTGTATCTTTGACCGGTAACCGACCCCGTATCAAAGGTGTGGAGGTCTGTACGACAGTCCATCATGATGCTTATCCAGATCATGACTCCCCCAAACAGAAAACGATGTCTTTCCGTGATGTTTCCTGGGTGAAAATGCGTTCCACGTTATATCCGATCATGGTACGACGAAAATCAGTTTGCAGGCTAAACCTGGACTCGTCACTGAACATGACATTGCCCCATTGTAGTCTACTCTATTGCCGATGTTCCAAACTCTACTGTAAACGCGCGCATTTCTGTGCAGACGTCAGGGGGATGCAAACTGCTGGTTGTCTGGCATAGAGACCAACGTGTCTGAGTCTCCTCTAAACAGTTTGTCTCGAAACAGTGACTCCTGTGGCAGCTGTAAGAGCTGAACCCAGTTGTTTGGCAGAACGGTTCCTCTGACGTAGTGCAGTTATCACCAAATATCGGTCTTGCCGAACGGTTGTTACCCTTTGCCAACCAGGTACTGGTCGTCGGGTAACATCTCTAGTGGTGTGGAACCTTTGCCATAGTCTGGAGATCACACACTGAGGCACATTCAGAATTCGAGACGCTTCAGTTTGGGATCGACCGGATTCTAGCATTCCAATAATTCGTCCCTTCAAAATCATGTCCAGTTGGCATCTTTGTGACATCTTTAGACCTTTTTTATTTTTAACAACGTTCCGTACCTTAGCAATTGCGGAATTCTGCTTCAACTGGCCATGCCGCTTGAGGCCGTTTTATACTCGTTCCGATGTGCGCCGGTGCTCTGCGCATGTCGACGTCGACTGAACTGTTTTGCATATGCACAATGATTTATCTTCGTCCCACGATTCTCAACAACTGATTGTGAACCATTGTATCCATATTATCTCCGAATTTTTCGCATTTTACGAATTATGCTTAACTTTTGGACATAAGTGTACATTACAGTGATTCTTTGTATTACGATATTATATGGTGTATTTAAAAGTCTGAAAGAATAATGCATAATGCACCATCCTGGTTGCTGGTAAAACTGGTAAGCTATGATTAAGTGCAAGAATTGAAGTCAATATTTTGTGATCTGTAACAAGATGAAAATATCGACCAAATAAATATAGATAAAATTTCTGTATTCCCCTTACAATACCAAGTGCCTCTTTATCTATTTGGGAATACTTTTGTTCGGTCTTGTTTAAAGACCTTGATGCAAACAATATTGGTCTCTCAGTATCATCTGCCAGACTAAAACTCAAGATTGCCGCAACTCCGACAGGAGATGCATCCGTTTGTAGTACTGAAGGTAATTTGGGATCATAATGTGCTAAAACCCTATCTGATGCATTTTTTATTGCAGTATATTCTTTCTTGCATGATTTTGTCCAGATGATTTTTTTTCTTTTTCGCAATAGATTATTCATAATAAGTGATTAACCCCCCAAAACTCTTCAATTCGGAAACACTTTTGGGTTCTGGAGCCTTCAAAATGGACTCTACTTTTTCTTTAGTTTTATGAATTCCAAGCGGATCGATTATATGCCTACAATATTGAATCGAATTTTAGAAGAATTTGCTTTTATCTTTATTTACTTTTAGGCCATACTTTTCTAATCTTTAAAGTACTTCCTCTAAACGGTTTAAATGTTCTTGCTTGTTTGTTCCAGTTATTTTAATGTCATCAAAAAATACCTGAACTCCCCTATTTCAGCTAAAATTCGTTCCGTACTTCTCTGCCATACTGCTGGGGCCAAGGCTATACCATAATTCATTCTTTTATTTCTAAATAACCCTTTATGAGTGTTTATGGTTAGAAAGTGGCAATCCCGTTCATCTACATTCATTTGAAGATATGCTTCTGACAAATCAATTTTGCTGAAATGTTTTCCTCCCGCTAATTGGGCTAAAATATCCTCAATATTGGGCAAGAGATTTTGGCCGATTTTCAACACGGGATTAATTTTAATACTGTAGTCCCCACAAATTCTTATTCCCCCATTAGATTCTAGTACTGGAACTATAGGTGTAGCCCAGTCACTTTGAGTTACGGGTTCAATAATATCTTCTTTAACTAACCTATTCAGTTCTTGTTCAATTCATTCTTTTAGTGCATAAGGAACTGATCTGGGTTTAAAAAAATTCGGTTGAGAATTTTCTTGAACTTCTAATCGACATGTGATATTGTGTAAGTATCCGATTCCTTACGTAAATACAGCCGAATGCTTTTGAAACAGGGTATTAAGTTTTTCCTTACGTGTATCATTACTATTTGCACATTTAATTTCAGGCCAAACTAGTTGAAAATGTTGTAACCAATCTGTTTCGAAAACAGCAGTCACTTTTCCCTAACTAAATAAATGCATTCCTTATTTTGTTGGTTCTTATACTGGACCGACATTGTAGCTTGACCAACGGGTACGATCACGGATTGATCAAAATTTCGTAAAAGTAAATCAGTTGTCTGAATGCTTTTAAGAGGACATAGTTTGTTAAATTCCTGAATATTCATACAGGAAACGGCTTCACCTGTGTCTAATTCTAACAAGCATTTCCGATTTTCAATCTTTACATTTAGTAATAATTTCTTTACGAATCGGGAAGTCGTTATTTTATTCATTTCTTTTATTTCAGAAAGTACAATTTTTACAGTTTCTTTTCTTTTGGAAAGACATGCTTGAGCTAAATGACATTTTTAGAGCAGATTTTGCAAACATAATTTATGTATTTACATTTGTGTGCTAAATGCTTCGGATCCAGGCATAGCAATATCGCCCAAGTCTTTCAACCGAACTGGTTTCTTTCTATGATTTCTGTACTTTACGTAATGTAGAATTAGTACTACTTAATTTATTAACGGAAAAGTTTCTATGCATTTCATGCGCATCCCGGTTGTCTGCTTCTAATCCTAAAGCTTTGGATTTCGCTAATTCAAAAGTTAGATTTTGGATTATCAGTAGTTTTTTCTGTATGGTTTCGTCTTTAATACCCATTACTAATCTATCTCTTAACATCACTGATAAATTAGTACCGAAATTACAGTTTCTGGAAAGATTTTGTAATTCAGATATATATTTTGAAACTGACTCACCTTCTAACTGGTTGCGTTTGTAGAATTTGCAACGTTCCGTCATTTCAAGGGGAGCAGGACTTAAATGGTAAGTAAGTAACTTCACGACTTCTTCATACTTCAATCAGAAGATTACTTGGGTGCGGCAAGGTTCTTCAGTATTTTATAAGTAGGGGCTCCTATCAAACTGAGCAGCGCTGCAATTTTTATTTCTTCTTTAATTTCCTTCACTGGGAACGGCGCTTCCATCCTCTCAATATATGATAAAAATTCTTCCTCTGTGGAACAATACATATCGAACTGGCTCATGGCCATTCTCGTTGCCACTGTTGTTTTTTCACACAGAGGAATAAGGCATAAGACACTCTCAGAACTCAACTATCTTTGTTCACACACCTTCCTTACAAGTTTAGCGAATGTATAGCTGCCTTCATAGAAGAGTTCAGTCCAGCATACTAGGATGACGTCATTTCGGTGACATAATAGATTTGCATATACCACAGACGACACTCAAAAATTGAAATTAAACCTCTCTACATTAAAACTGAATATATTTTATTATAATTAAAACAATAATAGTTATTATGTGTTTCATGAACAACATTCTACTTTTTATTTCGGGAGGAGGGACGGGATACAGAATTCCAACTCCGTTGACTTCCTGGAATTTTCCAATATTTATTGTCGGTCACTACTTAAGGTAAGTGAGAAGATTAGCTTCACAATTTATATTTCTGGAGGAGGAAGAGGACACAGAATTCCATCCGTTTTGAACGTTCCTTGGATGTTCTAATGTTCATTGTCGGTCAATATTTAAGATACATGAGGGGATTGGTACACTGACGACACTTAACTTTGTAATTGAACCTTTCAACATGAAAACTGAATGCATTACGCATTTTAATATTATATGAAAGCAATAATGAGTATTACAAGTTTCATGCAAAAACACATTGATTTTTATTCCGGTTTAGGGAGAGGACACGGAGATCTAAATTCCTCGCTAAATTCCTGGGAACATTTATTGCCGGTCAATACATCATGTAAGTTAGAAGATTAGCTTCATGAAAAATAGTACTTTATATTTCTGGAGGAAGGACAGTATACTGGGTTCCAAATGATTCTAGCGCTTCCTAAGTTCTCAAGTTAATTGTCGTGCAATACTTCAGGTAAGTGAGAGGATTGTGACAATGAAGACACTTAAAAATTGTAACTACACCTTTCTACATTAAAATTGAATGCATTTTAATATAATTATAAAAAATAGTAATTATTATCAGCTTCCGGAGGTTCCTATTAATTTTAATTTCTTGACACAGAGTTCCTAATGTTTCTAGGGCTTCCTGGTTATATGTCATTACCGCAAGTAAGTGAGATGTTTGTGATAAAGTCGGCGCTTAAACACTGTAGCTAAACCTCTCTACAATAACACTGAATGCATTTTAATATAATTAAAAAAATATTATGATTATTACCATCTTCACGAAAAACTTATTACTTATCATTTCGGGGGGGGGGGGGGTACAAGGATATACAGAATTCCATCTCTTTCGTGAGCTTCATTAAATATTCCAACATCTGATGAAGATCATTACTTCAGGTAAGTGAGAGAACTGTGACACATGCGACACTTAAAAATTGTAAGAAAATAGCTCTTCTTTAAAATTGAATGCGTTTTATAATAAATAAAAAGCAATAATGATTATTAACAACTTCACAAAAAACATACTACTTTTATTCCGGGAGGAGGGAATGAATACAGAATTCTAACTATTTCGTGGGCTTCTTTGAATGCTCATCTAGTAAGTGAGAGGATTAGCTTCACTAAAAACATGTTACTTTTATTTTGGGAGGAGGGAGAGCCAAAGCATTCCAACTGTTTCGAGCACTTCCTTACATGCTCAAAAGTTTATTGTCGGTCAATATAAGGTAAGTTTAACGATTCTGACACTGATGACACTTAAACATTGCAACCAAATCTCTCCACATTAAAACTGAATGCATTTTAATATAATTGAAAAACAATAATAATTATTAAAATCTTCATGGAAAGCACATTACTTTTTATTCGGGGTGGAAAGGGAGCACACAGAATTCCAAATGTTCCGTTGAATTCCTGAAATGTTCCAAAATTTATTGTCGGTCATTACATCAGGTAAGTGACAGCATTGTGATAATGACGAGACTTAAAACTTGTTACTAAACCTCTCTATATTACAGAAGAATGCATTTCAATATAATTAAAAAAATAATTATTATTACCTGCTTCACAAAATATATATTACTTTTCATTTTGGGGCGAATGATGAGAGACAGAATACCAACTTCTTTGCTGAATTCCTGAAATGTTTCAACAAATACTGTCAGTCATTAATCAAGTAAGGGAGAGTATTAACTTCATAAAAAACACAGTACTTCTTATTTCGGGTGGAGGGAGGTAACACGGAATTTCAACTGTTTCTAGGGTATTCTTCCATGTTCTAATGTTTATTATCGACCAACAGGATAGCGAAGAGTGAAACTGTCGATAAATAGTGAAACTGGCGACACTTAAACATTGTAATAAAACGGCACTGTGTTAAAACTGAAAGCATATTAATATAATTAAAAACAATAATAATTATACGCTTCTTTAAGTACATATTAATTTTATTTTTGAAAGAATGAGAGGACATAGAATTCAAAATAAATCGAATGCTTCTGGTATTTTCCAAAATTTTTTGTGCACGTCATTTCTTCAGGATTGTGACACAGGCGACACCTAAGCATTGTAACTAAAACTCTCTACGTTCAAAATGAATGTAATGCAATATAATTAAAAAATAATAAATATTAGTTACAGCTTCAGAGGACACAGAAGTCGAGGGCGTTCTTGAATGTTTAAACATTTTTGCCGGTCAATTCTTAATGTATGTGGCGTGGTTCCGACACAGACGACACTTAAAAAATAAAATTAAACATCTATACATTTTAACTGAATGCATTTTCTTATAATTAAAAAAATAATGATTATTATCGGCTTCATGAATAACAACCTTTTTTTTATTTCTGTATGAGGGACGGGATACAAAATTCCAAATCCTTCGTTGACTTTCTGGAATTTTCCAACAATTAGTTTCGGTCATTATATTAGGTAAGTGAGATGATTAGCTTCACTCTTTTTATTTCGGGAGGAGAGAGAGGACACAGAATTCTCTCTATTTTGAACTCTTCTTTCCATGTTCTAGTGTTCATTGTGCCGCCCAGGCGGTGAAGTGGATAGCGTCTTCGGCTGCTGTCTTGTGGGCTCGGGTTCGAATCCCGAATAAGGCATGGATGTTTATCGAGCATAAAGTCAGTCTTCCGCCTTCTGGGTCCTCGTCTAAATGTGAAGCTGCACCCCTCCGACCTTCGTCAGTGATGTTTTCTTATAATAAACTTTGTTCTCTCGTCTTGTGTCTTTCTTCATTGCTTCCTAAGTCAATGGTCCTGAATCAGCTCCGCCGAAAAAGGCGGTCATCAGTAAACAACAACAAGAAACAAAAAGTGTTCATTGTCGGCTAATACTTAAGTTAAGTGAGAGGATTGGTACACTGACTGCTTCCTGGGGGACATATTATTTTTTTTTCTGAAGAAGGGAGAGGACACTGAATTCCTAATGTTTCTAAATATTCTTGGTGATATACAATTACCTGAAGTAAGAGGTTTGTGGCAAAGGCGACACTTAAACACTGTAACTAAACTTCTCTACAATAAAACTGAATGCATTTGAATATAATTAAAAAAATATTATGATTATTACCAACTTCATCAAAAACATATTACTTATCATTTCGGATCGACGGAGGGGATACAAAATTCTAGCACTTTCATGAGCTTTCTTGAATGTTCCAACATCTAATGTAGATCATTACTTCAATTAAGTGAGAGGGCTGTGAAACATACTACACTTAAACATTGCAACAAAACGTCTGATCATTAAAATTGAATGCGTTTTAAAATAACTGGAAAACATTAGTGATTATTATCAACTTCACAAAAAATATATTGCTTTCCATTTCGGGAAGAGGGAGGGAAAAACAGAATTTTAACTATTTTATGGGCTTGAGAATTCCAACATTTACTGCAGATCATTAATTCAGGTGAGAGAACTCTGACACATGTGACATTTAAACATAGTAAGAAAACGTCCCTTCATAAAAATATAATTCGTTGTAAAATAAATGAATAACAATAATGATTTTTACCAACTTCAATATATTACTTTTCATTTCGGGAGGAGGGAGAGAACACAGAATTCTATTTGATTCGCGGGCTACGTTGAATGTTTCAACATTTATTGTTGGCTATTATATCTGGTACATAAAAGGAGTAGCTTCACGAAAAATATAATACTTTTTAATTCGGTAATAATCAGAGGACACTTTATTCCAACTGTTTCGGGAGCTTAATTCCATGTTATAAAGTTCACTATCGATCAATACTTAAGGTAAGTGAGAGGATTCTGACACTGATGACACCTAAACATTGTAATTAAACGTTTGTAGAATATAACTGAATGTGTATTAAAATAATGGAAAAACAACAATTATTACTACCAGCTTCACAAAAGATATATTACTAGTCATTTCGGGAAGAGGGGGGGGGATATAGAATTCAATATTACGTGGTTTTCTTTGAATGTTTCAACATTTATGGTCGGTTATTTCATCAGGTAAGTGAGCGCAATAGATTTATAGCAAGCACAGCACTTTTATTTCGGGAGTAGGGAGCAGACACAGAATGCCATCTGTTTTGAGCACTACCTTCCTTTTTTCTAACGTTCATTGTCGGTCAAGAGGATAGTGAATAGCGAAACAGTCCGTATCTAGTGAAACAGGCGGCACTTAAATATTATATCTAGATGTCTCTACATTAAAACTGAAAGCATTTTAATATAATTAACAAGAAAGATCAATCATGCTTAAAGCATTGATTATGAAACACTTTCCAACTTCAATGCAATTTTATTTAAACACCTCTAAAATGCAATACATTCCCCGGTAATATTTTAAAACTTAATACTACATTAATTTATTATATTTGAAAACTTAAACCTTCATCGAAAAAAATGAACTGCATTCAAATGACGTCATTGAAATATAAATTGCCTCGTTTAAACATCTCTAAAATGCGATACATTCCTCGGTAATATTTTTAAAATTATTATAATACTACAATAATTTATTATGTTTGAAAACTTCATCGAAAACAACTGACATTCATTCAAATGAAGTCACAGAAAAAATAACACGTCTGGCTCTCTCTATAAAAGCAGCATTTCATTCATAACATTTTCCCATTCATTTCATTCATCACAGTACTAAAATAATTTATTTTATTTAAAAACTTAAGACCATGGAGCTACAAGTAATTAAACTCTATGCTTAAAACCTCATTGAAAAAAATCGTCGTTCTCTCTGTAAAATCAATGAATATTTCAGTCATATCAGCTATGCAGACTCCATGATCTAAATAATTTTGCGTTAAAGAAATACAGCAATTCTTATACAACTCATCATACATATTTTGCGGTTTACATTTTACATAAGTGAAAAATAGGCTTCGTTGTAGAAATAATCAAATTTGGATCATCATTTAAACTCAAATATATTGTAATTGCGTTGTTTCAGTATGTAGATGCACAGAATTTAAGCAAAAATAAAGTGGTTTTAGGACGGATACAACACTCAATATGAATTAAAAAGAACTTTAAAAATCACGATTTTGAGACAAGATGGATGTCATATATCATTTTGAAGTGGTTCACGTGATTTTTTAATATCATGGTCACGTGATCGCTTCATATAAGGGGTGTTATTACTATTTTAATTTTTATTTAAAAACTACTGAATATATTTTGCTGAAATTTTTTTTATATATTTTATGGAATAATTTGAATATTATCTAAAATTTTCGAAGTAATTTGTGAATTTTAAATCCGCTTAAAAAATGTTTGAAAAATTAGGTCCCATAGGGTTCAATGTATTTCATTTTTTCAACCCGGGTTCAATCCAAAACTAATTGGGTGATATTATTCATTTATATTCCCATAGGTCCTATAGACCGTCTGAACAACATACTAAAATTTCATTTTAATTAAGTCATTTTTACGGCAGTTATCGTGCTAACGGACAGACAGACAGACAGGCAGACAGACAGACAGACAAACAGAATGAACAAAGTCATAAACACTTTTCAACTTTGTTGTAAAGTGTTAAAAACAATAATAATTACTATAAACTCCTTTAAATACATATTAATTTTATTTCGGGAAGAGTGAAGGGAGATGGAATTCCAAATGAATCGAAAGCTTCCTCGTATGTTCCAAAGTTTTTTGCATGTCATTTCTTCAGGTAGAGGATTGTGACACAGGCGGCACCTGAGCATTGTAACTAAAACTCTCTGCGTTCAAAATGAGTGCAATGTAATATAATTAAAGAATAATACAGATTTCTCCCAGCTTCATGAAAAGCATATTACTTTTTATTCCGGGAGAAGGGAGAGGACACAGAAATCTAAATGCTTCTAGTGCCTCCTTGAATGTTTAAACTTTTATTGTCCGTAAATATGTAATGTAAGTGACGGGGTAGCGATACAGACGATTCATAAAATTTAAATTAAACTTTTCTATATTTAAACTGAATACATTTTATTATATTTAAAAATCAATAATAATTATTATCAGCTTCATGAATAGCATCTTTTTTTCCTGGAGGAAGGACGGGATACAGAATTCTAAATCCTCCGTTGACCGGTATTTCGTGCTATTTTGTAATTTCGTGAAACCGGTATTTGCTAAGGTAAAATACCTGTATTTTCGGTATTAGCTATAATAAATATTTTTTTATTAAAGGGTTTAATTTAACTTATGGGGCATCTACTCTTATTTGAAATACGTATTTTTAAAAATACGTATATAAATAAAAATATTTAAAAATACGTATTTTTATAGGTATTTTTAAAAATACATATAAAAATTGTAAAATAAAATACTTCTTGCACAGCCGTAGTTAATTTCCAGCATGAACTATAACTTAGAATTTAATATTCTAAACTATCTAATAATACGAATTACTAGACGAGATCGTATTCTAAACTAACATCTCCGTGCGCAGGTGCAGTTCTCTGAAGCTCCTATTGATTCTCTGAAGCTCCTTAGCAATCACTTAAAAATCAGGACACTCTACTATCTGAGGAATTATGCAGTGCATTGGAAATTCGCATAAAGGAAAGGCATAGTGAACTAGAAAATATTTTAAGGTATTGACATAATTATAACGACTTTAAAAAAGAAAACGAAAATGAAGAAAAGAAGCTAACAAGGTCAAATGTAATTAAATTCATTGTAAATTTCCACAAAAAGATTTACGAAAAGCAAACACAAACCTATCCAGAGGAATTCGTTGAAGAAGATGTTGATGTTAATATCGGAAAAGAATTGTCTCTCGAGAAGAAATTACAATTAGCTATGAATAAAAAAATTGCCACAAACACTAACACAAAAGTAATACAAAAAATAGATTTATCCAAAACAGTCAGACGAGAGACCGAGTTGTTAGAAGATGAAGGACTTCGAGGCAAATATTTAGAAGAAGTATATCGTTCATTATTAACAGTACCACCAACCAGCGTGGATGCAGAAAAAACATTTTCAACAGCAGGTAATTTGTGCACAAAAATACGTTCCAGACTTAATGACAGTTCAATAGATGCATTATGTTTTTTACGATCACATTTCAAAAATATGCAGTTAATAAATTAGTTGTTTTTTTTCTATTAATAAATATTATATAATAGACTACACAACAAGATTTTAATGTGATATTTACTCTTCTTAGTAATAATACTATATATTTCGTTCCTTTATTGTATTGTAATACTGGAATTTTTTTTTGTTTCTAATGTTATAAATTATTATTTTACTACTCTTATATATTAATAATATTTGATTATAACATTTGTTCCTTTATTTTATATTTGTACATAAAAAAATTGTTTATATTTTTATAGTTTATGCATTTTTTTTAAAAACTAATAAATATGGCAAAGAAACAACTGTGTTTTTGTACCTTTTCTGAAAAATTCCTAATACCGGTATTCCGGTATAACGTTTAAAGAAATACCGAATACCGGTATTGTATTTTTGGTCCTGTATTGCAATCACTAATTGTGACTAAAGCGCTCTACATTCAAAATGAATGCACTTTAATATAATTAAAAAATAATAAAGTTTATTGCCAGCTTCATGAAAAACATATTACTTTTATTCCGGGAGGATTGAAGGAATACAGATTTCTAACTATTTCATGGACTTTTTCTAATGTTTCAATATTTATTGTCGGTTACTTCATCTGGTAAGTGAGAGAATTAGCTTCCGAAAAACAGGCTACTTTTTATTTTGGGAGGACGGAGAAGACAAAGAATTCCAAACGCTTCGTTGACTTCCTGGAATATTCCGACATCAATTTTCGGTAATTACATCATATAAGTGAGAGGATTTGCTTCACGAAAAACATATTACTTTTTATTTCGGAGGAGGGAGAGGACACTTTATTCTAACAGCTTTGAGCACTTCCTTCCAAGTTCAAAAGTTCATTGTCTGTCAACATATGGTAAGTGTGACGATTCTGACACCGACGACACTTAAAAATTGTACCCAAATATCTCCACTTTAAAACTAAATGCATTTTCATATAATTAAAACAAGAAAGATCAATCATGCTTAAAGCATTGATTATGAAACACTTTCCAACTTCAATGCAATTTTATTTAAAAAAGTCGAAAATGCAATACATTCCTCGGTAATATTTTAAAACTTATCACGATACTACATTGATTTATTATATTTGAAAACTTAAACCTTCATCGAAAAAAATTAACTTCATTCAAATGACGGCATTAAAATATAAATTGCCTGGTTTAAACATCTCTAAAATGTGATACATTCCTCGGTAATAATTTTAGAATTATCTTAATACTACGATAATTTATTATATTTGAAAACTTTATCGAAAACAGCTGAAATTCATTCAAATGACGTCATAAAAAAATAACACGCCTGGCTCTCTCTATAAAAGCAACATTTCATTCATAAATAATTCCCCCATTCATGTCATTCATCACAATACTATAATAATTTATATTATTTAAAAATTAAGACCATGGAGCTACAAGTAAGTAAAACTCTATGCGCAAAACTTCATCGAAAATTATCGTCCTTCTCTTTCTAAAATCAATGAATACTTCATTCATATCAGCTAAGCAGACTCCATGGACTAAATGATTTTGTGTTAAAGAATTACAGCGATTCTAATACAACTCATTCTACATATTTGGCTGTTTACATTTTACATAGGTGAAAAATAGGCTTAATAGTAGAAATAATCAAATTTGGATGAGCATTTAAACTGAAATATATTGTCATTGCGTTGTTAAAGTATGTAGATGCACAGAATTTAGGCAAAAATAAAGTAGTTTTAGGACGGATACAACACTCAATATGAATTAAAAAGAACTTTAAAAATCACGATTTTGAGACAAGATGGATGCCATATATCATTTTGAAGTGGGTCATGTGATCGTTTCATATCATGGACACGTGATCGCTTCATATAAGAGGTGTTATTATTATTTTAATTTTTATTTAAAAAACTACTGAATATATTTCGCTGATTTTTTTTTATATATTTTATGGAACAATTTGAATATTGCCTAAAATTTTCGAAGCAATTTGTGAATTTTAAATCCGCTTAAAAAATGCTTGAAAAATTAGGTCCCATAGGGCTCAATGTATTCCATTTTTTCAACCCGGGTTCAATCCAAAACTAATTGGGTGTTATTATTCATTTATATTCCCATAGGTCCTATAGACCGTCTGAACAACATACTAAAATTTCATTTTGTATGTTGTTCAGACTGTCTTTTTACGGCAGTTATCGTGCTAACGGACAGACAGACAGACAGACAGAATGAACTAAGTCATAAACACTTTTCAACTTTGTTGTAAAGTGTTAAAAAACAATAATGAATATAACCAGCTTCATCAAAACACATTACTTTTTATTCGGGGTGGAAAGACGGGAAATACAATTCCAAATGTTTCGTTGAATTACTGGAATGCATCCCGAATACATCCATTCCTAGAATGCATCCATTCCTGGAACATTTATTGTCGGTCATTTCATCAGGTAAATGAATCGAGTGGACACTGACGAGACTGAGAAATTGGTACGGAACATCTCTACGTTGAAACAGAATGCATTTTGAGATAATTAAAAAAAATAAGGATTATTACCTGCTTCACGAAAAATATATTACTTTTCATTTTGGGGTGAGGGAAGCGACACAGAAAGAATTCCAACTTCTTCGTTAAATTCCAGAAATTTTCCAACAGATACTGTTGGTCATTACATCCGTTAAGTGAGAGTATTAGCTTGAAAAAGAACATTACTTTTTATTTTGGGAGGAGGGAGACGACTCTGAATTCCAACTGTTTCTAGGGCTTCCTTCGATGTTCTACATTTCATTATCGATCAACAGGATAGCGAATAGTAAAACAGTCGACATAGTGAAACAGGAGACACTTAAACATTGTAACTAAACGGCTCTACATTAAAACTGAAATCATTTTAATATAATTAAAAACAATAATGATTAATATAAGCTGCTTTATATGCATATTAATTTTAATTTGGGAAGTGTGAGAGAACACGCACACACAGAATTCCAAATGTGTCGAAGGCTTCCTGGTATTTTCCAGCATTTTCTACATGTCATTTCTTCAGTCAACCCAGGTAGCACCAATACGTAATTCTTACGTATCAAACAATACGTAATCTTTACGTGTAAGGCCATACGTAATTACTACGCAAAAACGGTACGTTGGAATACGGTATACCAACCGTTATAAAAAGGGTTATTATTACGTATCCTTATACATTATTATTACGTATTTTTATACGTTAATATTACGTATATTCACATACGTTATTATTACGTATCCACATACATGTTTATTACGTAACCACATACGTTATTATTACGTATATCCACATACGTTATTATTACGTGTATCCGCATACATTATTATTACGTATCCACATACGTGTTTATTATGTATCCACAAACATTATTATTACGTATATTCACATATATTATTTTTACGTATCCAGATACATGTATATTACGTATCACATACATGTATATTACGTATATCCACATACGTGTATATTACATATATCCACATACGTTATTATTACGTATCCAGATACATGTTTATTACGAATCACATACGTGTATATTACGTATATCCACATATATGTTTATAACGTGTTCCCATACGTATTTATATTGTATTCCCATACATATTTATATTTCTACACGTATTTATTACGTGTTTATATTGTGTTTCTACACGTATTTATTACGTGGGCGCGGTAGCCCATTGGTTAGCGTGCTGGAGTTGCACTCGGTAGGCCTGGGTTCGATTCCAGCCACTGCCAAAACTGCCGCCGTGTTCACGCGGAGTACGATCACGTTAAACATGTGGGTCCGTAAGTCCTTTCGAGAGGTTGGTGGTAGGGGAAGGAGGGTACGGTCCCTGTGGATGCCTCCCCCACTGGGTTCCGGTCTAAATTGGGTGGCACTTCCCGGCCGTCCAAACAGTTACCTTACACCTTTCTGGTAGGTCGGACGGTCTGGGTAACAACAACAACGTATTTATTACGTGCTCAAGTCCTTTGGATGAGTCGAACGGCCTGGGTTTTCAACGTATTTATTACGTGTTTATATGCATATTTATCACACATTGGACAACTCTACAGTATAAGTGCATATTGCAGACATGACATTTACAAAGTTTTATGCATCTTTGTAAACAAAAATATTGAGCTAGGAGAATATATTTTTACAATAGATTCAAAATGCATTCATCTAAATCATTTTCTTTACAAAGATACGATACATCAAATGTGTCATGTATGCAAATTCACAATACTATAGAATCACTCTGTCCATATGTAATATAATTTTTATTTTTAATTATATTATATTGTTAATACAATAATTATAAAATATCATATAATTTCAGGAGTATTATTTTAAAATTCATAAATTATTCTTAATCTAAAAATGTTCTTTTCCTTTATTTTCAGTTTATATTTAAATATATTTTTAATTCTAATTATTTCTAAAAATTGCAAAAATTATAATCTACTACATTATGAAATACAATTTTAAATCTAAAAGATAAGCTATTTTAAATTGAAAATTACTTAAAAATACAGAATAAAATTTTGGGACATTTTTTTTTAAAGTAAACTTCAAAACAAAAAATATATCAAAAACAATATTAAAAATATTGTAATTAAGTCGATAGGCTATTTTAAATTATATTTATGCATGCTAAAACTACGCATCTCTGATCAACGGTGATATGCGACTGTGATGATTTTTAAGAGTGAACACAGTGAGTAAGGGCACAAAGCCCAATGCACAGAACACAAACTGCTATAAAATGAATCAGCATTTTTTTGACTAATTATATTTCCTTCAAGAATATTTTTAATTCTAATTATTTCTAAAAATTGCAAAAATTATAATTTACTACGTTATGAAATATAATTTTGAGTGTAGTGCTTTTAAAAATATTCTCAGAATTATGTGTGTTCTTATTTCTTTTAAGTATCATGTTTATTTTCTTTTAAGTATAAAGGTGCCTTCCCACTCACCGCATCACAACGGTAGACGGTTCACGGCAACACCCGAAGTTCACGCAACATTGTGGCGTGGTAAACCCCTTCACACTGTCCGTCGACGGTGAAGAAATTTAGCCAATCAGATGAAAGCGCAGAAATTTTTCCAAGGCGATTTCATATACATTAAATATTATATAATAAAAATTAAGACATTATTACTAATATAATCTCTTTGGTCACTTCTGATTCAAATTTGTATTTACCAGTGGCTCGCTAGTTTACAGTATTGACACGTTTTAGAAAATTCGCCTTCTGTGAATTTAAATCAGAGCATACGCGAGTTTGCTAAGGCGATACATACATATTTTACCAGTTTTCTGAAATAAGTTAACTAAAGTGATTCCATCACAAAACACAAAGGATCCCAATTTAAATTGTCTTAGAATATTTACTACACTATGGCGGTTGATTCTTGGAATAGACCCCCCACTATTTTTTCAAAGTACGATCCAGCGCCAAGTTGGAGCGATTCTTTGGGTTGCAATTTTATTCCGTATACTTCGCCAATCTGGTAGCCCACGACTTCGAGTGACCAACGGACATCCAATCAGCGCGAATCTGTTCGCGATTTTTTAGGAATCTGCATTTTAATAGGCAGAAAGTATTTCAATAGTCTTCTGTGTATTTCATCAGACCTTTTTCGATCGAACTGTTGTTTTTACAGATCTTTTTTGATCATTTTTGCAAAGATTTGTTTCTATAACCTTTTGGGAATACATATTCAAAACATTCCTCATAATTCATATACATTAACATTTTACGCAAATTTTTAGTAGATATGCAGATTTTTATAGATTTAATTGGATTGGTGTGTAAAACGTGTTCCGGTGTTCAATGTACGTGTATGTTCAAGAAAACGTGTTCCGGTGCGGATGTAATTAAAAATATGGATATATCAGTCAATATTTTTGAATTGCAGGGCGAAACGTGTTCCGTTACATAAAGGTTAGTTCCTTTATTTATTTGTCCCATGTTTTGAAATTGTCTTTTCCCGTGTTTTTAAAATGGTTCACCTAAGTATTGATTTTTCAAGTTCTGTTTTTTCTTAAAATTTGTTAAAGTACAATCTTTTTTTTCTAAGTACCGTTTTTTCTTAAATTTAGTTAAAGTACAATATTTTTTTCTTAAATTATCGTAATTACTTAAGTATCGTTTTTTCTTAAATTTTGTTAAAGTATTGTTTTTTTTTTTAAATTTTCGATTTATAAGTTTTTGATATTGATTTAAATTCAAAAGATATATTAAGTATCGAGTGTTTCAATATGTTTTCTAAAATTTTATTATTCTGCCATTACGCAATATTTTAAAAATTCACAAAAATTGTATTTCGTAATCTTTTTATAAGTATTATTCACTTTTATTTATATTCAATTGCAATATCATTTATCAAAATTCCAGTTCATAAAACTGTAGAATACGACGTCACTTCAGTTGGGAGGAGTCAATTTCAAAACACTGAGAAACGCGCCAACTTGGCGCAATTTTGCATTTAGAAAAAAGAGTGGGGGGGGAGTCTATTCTAAGAATTTACCCACTATCGCAAATTCCTCGTTTTAACGAAGACAATTATTTTCTCTTTCTCGAATCCTTTCGAAAAAAAAAAAAAAAGACATCCGTCAGAATTTAGAAAATTAATTTTGATGTATGTTTTCTAGACTTATAATCTGTTTACTCTTTAAAATAATACTCTGAAATAGCACTAAATGTTTTACATGATATAATTTGTTAGTACATTTCAAATGCGAAGCTTTGGCTTGGGCGGTAGAGAATTAACTCCGCAAATGAGTGGGCTCTGGTTCGATTCCAAGTTAATCTTAAGTTTTACAAGTGCTACCATCTATTGCTAAAATATTCAAGTAAAATTGTTTTTCAATAATCTGCTGAATTTTTTGTTTGAAATTATTTCAAGTTCTATATACAAAATAACCTTATATCAGTAAATTATTTTAAGTTTAAATGTTTATAAAAATTTATTTCGAAGTTACTTTTAAAAATATCTTGAAGTACACTTTATACCAGCTATAGATGGAATATACATTTTAAGATATTCTTCTTAATTGAAAAAGTTTTTGTAGAAATAGTAAATATAAAATGTGGATATAAAATTAGACAGCAATCATCGAAGATCCTTATATTAGTTATCTTTCGATATGTCATTTTGAACATTTTAGATTAGAATAAAAACAAAGCCAAACTACTTTGAAATTTTAAAAAGGTTGCATTTTAATAATTTGGCGCTAACATTTGAAGAATTGTTTATTATTTTAAATGTGCATAGACAATTAGAAATTTACAATACATTTGAAAATCATTTATTTTTAATAAAAAAAATAAGTTTACATGTAAATATAAATATAGATAAAATAATTTTTAAATTTGTGTTTTTTAATTTTTGAATTTGTGTAAAAAATCATCACCAAATTCAAGACCATACAAATCATGGGAAAAAATGACCATTTTTGTAAGAATTAACACGATATTTTAAATTTTCACCTGTTTTTAAATCTGTACAAAACTTTTATCGCAGAAGGTAATTTATAACCAAAAAGTAAAAGCTTTAAATTTGCTTTAAAATAAAAAAAATCTTAAATAACAAGAAATAGTATAAACTAAAGAGTTAATATATGTTAATATAATGAAGTGCATGTTGTTCAGAATCATATAAGTAGAAACTATATTCTTCAAATAACATTAAATTAATTATAAAAAATTTATACTTTAAATGAGTAAAATAATTTTAATATATAACACTGTTTAAATAGAGAATAAATGAAAACGTGGTCATATTGCCTTTGTTATGCATGCATGCTTATTTCAAAACATGAATTATTCTTTTACATGTTTTGATATATTTATTTTTAGACAGGTACAATTACACTAAATAAAAGTTGCTTCATTTAATATTACATGGATTAAAATTATTTTAGTCCTGAACTTCCAAGTTATGCCTACGCAGAATGCATTCTAAGAAAGCATGATCCTAAACAACATGCTGTTTGCCCGCCTTTAATATTTAATCCTAAAAGTAATATATACATGCAATAAAACTAGGAAGATATATAAAATAACATAAATGTTAAAGCTAAATATAATTCAATGTAAAATAAAATAAATGAATCAAACAGCATTTTGATACAAATTTGTTTTAAGTTAAATTTCATTAAATTTGCAAAAATAAAAATTGGCAGAAAATGCCTCTTATAAGTTAAAGATGCATTTTATAAACATTGGATACCATAACAGAATTGGTGAAAAAAACAATCACCAAATTTGAGATCATACTAATTATGGAAAAAAAAATGCCCATTTTCGTGAATTTAAAAGTTTCTAAAAGGCGATAAACTTAGAAAAGTAAAAGCTTTAAACTTATGTTTTAAAATAAAAAAAATCTTAAATAACAAGAAATATTATAAACTAAAAAGAGTTTGTTGAAGGTAATGAAGTGCATGTTATTGAGTATAGTGTTTTTATAGCATTCTGCGCATGCATTAGCAGAAAAATACTATGAAAAGATTATAGAATCATTGAGTGAACAAAATCGTATAAGCATAAACAGTATTCTGTAAATAAATGTAATCTCGGACCACGTTTTCATTTAATATCCGTTTAGACAGTATTAAATATTAAAATTATTTAATCATTTTACTGGTTCTACATCTTTTCATAGTAATTTTTCCGAGCATACCACGATGCTAAAAACATGCACTTTTCCCGTTTGCTTTTAAAGCAATATTTAACTCTAAAAGTAATATATGCATACAAGAATGCTAGGAAGATATATAAAATAAAATAAAAGTTACAGCTAAATATATTTAAATAAGTTAAAATATATAAATTAAGCAACGTGTGAAACACGTTGCTTAATTTATATATTTTACGATGCTAAAAATATGCTACGATATATTACGATGCTAAAATATATATATATTACGATATTATATATTATGATGCTAAAAATATATATATTACGATGCTAAAAATATATGCCACGATGCTAAAAACATGCACTTTTCCCGTTTGCTTTTAAAGCAATATTTAACTCTAAAAGTAATATATGCATACAAGAATGCTAGGAAGATATATAAAATAAAATAAAAGTTACAGCTAAATATATTTAAATAAGTTAAAATATATAAATTGAGCAACGTGTGAAACACACGAAGATTACAAACCGAACCGAGCTGGCAGGAAAGGAGAGAATGATTCTGTGGAATGAATAACTCACAGACTACTCAGTGTTGCCAGATACGCAGAACATATGCGGTAGAAATTGATTCTTGCTGGAAGCTTCCAGAACAGTGTGACGTCACGTCCGATCACCGAAATCAGGTAGCATCGGACGGGGTTAGTACTCGGGAGGGTCAAGATAAACATGAAGAGAGATTCATGACCACCTGTGTTCGAGGACAAAGCTGATAGGGGATTAGCAAGAAGCCCCAAGGGGAGGGAAGAGGGATGGTTATTTTTACGTATGAAAAACGGTAACTTTAATATAATATAAACGGTATTTATAACGTATGATAAACGGTATTTATAATGTATGATAAAAGGTAATCCATGAAAATGCCTTCGGCAATAGGGTTCGAGAACAAAGTTGAAAGAGGATTTATGCAGGGGAGTTAAAAGAAGGGAGCGATAATGGTTATTTTTGCGTGTTATAAATTGGTATTTTTAACGTAATAAAAACGGTTATTTTAACGTATAATAAACAGTAATACATACGTATTTAAAACGGTATTTCTACATCCGGTATGTTCATACACAGTAATACATACGTATTATATCGGTTCCGGACATAATCCCGACAGCCGAAATCCCGACAAGCCAGAATCCCGACAGCCGAAATCCCGACAAGCTAGAATCCCGACAGGGTCGAAATCCCGACAAGTCAAAATCCCGACAAGGTCGAAATCCCGACAAGCCAAAATCCCGACAAGGTCGAAATCCCTACAAGCCAAAATCCCGACAGCCGAAACCCACTCTTGCACAGACTAATACAACACTAAGGTGGTCATCGCAGTGATGTCACTAGGGTTAGAATTTACTAATCAGCACTCCCCCCCCCCACGCACATGCGCTGGACTCACGCTAGGCCCACGCACATGGCTCTCTACGCCTATATGTATAGCTTGATCAAAATTATCGGCGTTTTTACATCTCTACATTTTACAAATTAATAGTTTTAATCACTAAATCATAACAATTATGCCATTACTGAAATAAATTTTGGCAAATTGAAATGACAAAGATTAAAATGATATAACAGGTCGGTATAAGATTTAGGAAATTCATTTTATTAAAAAAGAAAAAAAAAAACACTTACACATTCTGCATACGTTTAAATAGCATATTCAAATAGCATATGGCCATTGTTGTAGCAAGCGGATGGAGACAAGAGGGAGCGTGAGTCCAGTGCATGTGGGTGGGTGGGGGGGAGTGCTGATTAGTAAATTCTAACCCTTGTGACGTCACTGCGATGACCGCCTTAGTGTTGTATTAGTCTGTGCAAGAGTGGGTTTCGGCTGTCGGGATTTTGGCTTGTCGGGATTTCGACCCTGTCGGGATTTTGACATGTCGGGATTTCGGCTGTCGGGATTCTGGCTTGTCGGGATTTCGGCTGTCGGGATTACGACCCAGACCCGTATTATATACGGTATTTTTATGTACCGTTTACTCATAACGGTATTATAACCGATGTATTACCGTTTATCGTATAACACATACGAAAATATAACGTATAAACGGTTTAACAAAGGTTATAATGCCGTATGTGTGTTACTTCGGAAGTAAGAGGATTGTGACACAGGCTACATTGTATAATTAAAACTCTCTACTTTTAAAATGAATGCAATGTACTATACTTAAAAAATAATAAAGATTATTCCCAGATTCATGAAAAACATATTATATTTATTCCGAGAGGAGAGAGAGGACACAGAAATCAGGGGCATCCTTGAATGTTTAAACATAATTTATTAGCCAATACTTAATGTAAGTGGCGGGGTTGCCACACAGACGACACTTAAAAATTGAAATTTAACCTTTCTGCATTTTAACTGAATACATTTTATTAAAATAAAAAACAACAATAATTATTATCAGCTTCATGAATAACATACTAATTTTTATTTCTGCAGGAGGGACTCCGTTGACTTCCTGGAATTTTCAAACATTTATTGTCTGTCATTACATCAGCTAAGTGAGAAGATTAGCTGTACACTTTTTATTTCAGGAAGAGGACACAGAATTCCATTTGTTTTGATCGGATTGGTCCTCTTTTCTATTTGAAAGGATTCGTACACTGACGACAGTTAAACTCTGTAGCTAAACCTTTCCATAAGAAAACTGAACGCACTTTAATATAATCTAAAAGCAATAATGACTTACGAGCTTCATGAAAAGTACATTACTTTTTATTCCTGGTTTAATAAGAGGACACAGAGATTTAAATGCTTCGTTGAATTCCTGAAATGTTCCAAACTGTACTGTTGGCCATTACATTATGCAAATTACAGGAGTAGCTTCACGAAAAACACAGTACCTTTCTATTTCTGGAGGAGGGAGAGGACGCAGAATTCCAACTATTTCGAGCACTTCCTTACATTTTCTAAAGTTAATTGACGGGCAATACTTCAGATAAGAGAGAGGATTATGACACTGACGACACATAAATGTTATAACAAAAATATTCTACATTAAAATTGAATGTATTTTAATGTAATTATAAAGATGATTCATATTAATTTATATTTCTGGAGAAAAGAGAGGACACAGAATTCCAAATGTTTCTAGTTATTCCTGGTTATGTATCATTACCTTAAGTAAGGCAACGGCGATACTTAAACACTATAAAAAAACCTTTCTACAATAAAACTGAATACATTTTAATATAATTAAAAAATATTATGATTATTACCAGCTTCTCCAAAAGCATGTTACTTATGATTTCGGGTGGAGGACGAAGAAACATTATTCCAATTGTTTCGAGCGTTTTTTTCCATGTTCCAACGTTAATTGTCGGGCTGTAAAGCCGTAAATGAGAGGATTATGACTCTAACGACACTTTTAACTAAAGTTTTCTACATTAAAGTTGAATGCAGTTTAATATAAACATTAAAAATAATAATTATTATCAGCTTCCTGGGATACATAATAATTTTTGTTTCTAGATGGGAGAGAGGACAGAGTATTCCTAATATTTTTAGGGCTTCCTGGTTGTATGTCATTACCTCAAATCAGTGAGTGATTTGTGACAAAGCGGCACTTAAACATTTTATTTTAAATATCTCATTAATGAAATTGAATGCATTTAATTATAACTAAAAATATTAAGATTATTACCAGCTTCACGAAAAGTATATTACTTATCATTTTGGGTGGAGGGAGGTGATGCAGAATTCCAACTCTTTTGTGAGCTTCCTTAAATTTTCCAACATCTATTGTAGATCATTAATTCAGGTAAGAGAGAAAACTGTGACACATGCAACACTTAAACTTTGTAACAAAACATCTCTTCATTAAAATTGAATGCGTTTAATAATAAATGAAGAACAATAATAATTGTTTTCATCTTCACAGAAAAACTTATTACCTTTATTTCGGGAGAAGGGAACAAATACAGAATTCTAACGTATTCGCAGGATTCTTTAAATGATCCAACATTTGTCAGCTATTTCATCAGGTAAGTGAGACGATTAGCTTCACCAGAAATATTCTTTTTATTTTGGGTGGTGGGAGAGGACACTTTATTCCAAATGTATCGAGCGCTTCCTTCCATGTTCTGAAGTGCATTTTCCATCAATTCTTCAGGTAAGTGAAAGGATTGTGACACTGACAACACCTATACCTTGTAACTATACCTCTACATAATAAAACTGAACTCATTTTAATATAATTAAAAAGCAGTAACAAGTTAATAAGTATTAGAAGCATCATGAAAAACATATTACTTTTTATTTCTGGAGAGGGACGGGATATATGATTCCAACCCGTTCGCAGATTTCCTGGAATTTTCCAAAATTTATAGTCTACCATTACATAAGGTAAGTGAGACAATCAGCTTCACAAAATATTAGATTCACACTTTTTGTTTTGGGAGGAGTGAGAGGACACAGAATTTCATCTGTTTAAAGCGCTTCCTTCTATGTTCTAATGTTCATTACGGGTCAATACTTCAGGTAAGTGAGAGCATTGCCATACTGACGAAACTTAAACATTCCTATTGAATCTGTCAAATTTAAAACAGAACGCAATTTAATATTATTTAAAAGCAATAATGAGTATTACAAGCTTCATTAAAAAGAGATTACTTTTTATTTCGGGTGGAGGAAGATGACACTTTATTCCAAATGTTTCGACGATTTTCTTCCATGTTCTAAAGTTAATTGTTGGGCAGTTCTTCAGGTACGTGAGAGGATTGTTAATCTAACTACACTTAAAAGATTTGTAACTATACACACACTACATTAAAATTGAATACATATTAATGTAATCATTAAAAATAATAATTATTATCAGTTTCTGAGATACACATTAATTTTTATTTCTGGGTGAAGGAGAGGACAGATAATTCCTAATATATCTAGGGCTTCCAGGTTGTATGTCATTACCTCAAGTCAGTCAGAGATTTGTGACGAAGGAAAAACTTTAAAACTTTAATTAAAACCTCACTATATAAAAACTGAATGCATTTTAATATATTTAAAAAATATTATGTTTATTACCAGCTTCTTCAAAAGCATGTTACTTATGATTTCGGGTTGAGGTAGGGAATACAGAAATCCAACTCTTTCGTGAGCTTCCTTAAATTTTCCAAAAAATCTATTGTAGATCATTAATTCAGGTAAGTGAGAAAACTGTGACACATGCGACACTTAAACTTTGAGACAAAACATTTTTTCATTAAAATTGGATGCGTTTTAAAATAAATGAAAAACAATAATTATTATTTCCATCTTCACTGAAAAACTTACTACTTTTATTTCGTGAGGAGGGAACGAATACAGAATTCTAACTTATTCGCGGGATTCTTTGAATGTTCCTATATTTGTCAGCTATTTCATCAGATAAGTCAGAGGATAAGCCTCCCGATAAACATTCTTTTTATTTCGGGATTAGGGAGAGGACTCTTTATTCCATATGTACCGAGCTGTTCTTTCCATGTTGTAAAGTGCATTTTCGATTAATTCTTCAGGGGAGAGGATTGTGACACTGATATCAGTTATACCTTGTAATTTTACCGTGCCACAATAAAGCTGAACGTATTATAGAATAATTAAAAAGCCCTAATAAGTAATACAAGTATCATGAAAATATACTAATTGTTTTTTCTGGAGAGGGACGGTATATAGGATTCCAAAGCTTTGTTCACTTTCTTGAATTTTCAACATTTATAGTCCGTCTTTACATCAGGTAAATGAGACGATTAGCTTCACACTATTTATTTTGTGGGCAGTGTGAGGACACAGAGTTCCATCTGTTTTAAGCGCTTTGTTCTATTTTCTAATGTTCATTGACGGTCAATGCTTTAGGTAAGTGAGACGAAGTATAATTGGTCCCCTCTAAAACTGAATGCATCTTAATATTATTTAAAAATAATAATATGCATTACAAGTTTCATGAAAAACGTGTTATTTTTATTACAGACGAAGGGAAAGGATATAGTGTTCTAAATGCTTCGTTGGTTTCTGGAATTTTCCCAACATTTATTGTCCGTCATTACATCATGTAAGATAGAAGAGTACTTTCACGGAAAACACAGAACTCTTTATTTCTGGAAGAGAGAGAAGACACAGAATTCCAAATATTTCGAGAGCTTCCTCCCGCGTTTCGTTTTAAAATAATTGTCGGGGAATACTTCATGTAGTGAGAGGATTATGACACTGACGACACTTAAAATATTTAACTAAATTTTCAATATTAAAATTTAAAGCACTTAGTATAATAATAAACAATATTAAATATTATCAGCCTTCTGAGATACAAATAATTTTAATTTCTTTAGAATTGATAAGAAACATTATACTCCTAATGTTTCTAAGACTTCCTTGATATATGTCATTAACTCAAGTAAGTGAAAGTTTTATAGAAAAGGCGACACTTCAACACTGTAACAAACCTCTCTACAATAAAACTGAAGGCATTTTAATATAATTAAAAATATTATCATTATTTCCAGCTTTACTAAAAATATATTACTTATCATTTCGGATGGAGGGAGGGATTTCAGAGTTCTAACAGTTTCATAAGCTTCCTTGAGTGTTCCATCATTTATTGTCGGTTATGTCATCAGGTAAGTGAGAGAAATATCATGACGAGAAACATGTCTTTCTATTTCGGGAGGAGGGCGACGACACTTCATTTCAAATGTTTCGAGCATTTTCTTCCATGTTCTACAGTTAATTGTCTTGCAGTACTTCAGGTAAGTGAGTGAATTGTTAATCTAACGATACTTAAAAGTTTTATTTAAAACTCTCTACATTAAAATTTTAATATAATCATTAATAATAATAATTATTATCAGCTTCCTGAGATACATATTAATTTTTATATCTGGAGGAGAGAGACGGAGAATTCCTAATATTTCTAGGACTTCCTAGTTGTCTGCTATTACCTCAAGTCAGTGAGGAATTTGTGATAAAGAAAGAACTTAAACACCTTAATTTTAAAACCTCTCATTAATAACATTGAATGCATTTAAATATAATTAAAATAATTTATGATTATTACCAGCTTCACGTAAACTATAATACTTATCATTTCGGGTAAAGGGAGGGGATACAGAATTCCAACTTTTTAGTTAGGTTCCTTAAAATTTCTAACATCTATTATAGATCAATTATTCAAATAAGTGAGAAAACTGTGACACATGGGACATTTTTATTTCACTTTTATTTCTGGAGATGGACGGTATACAGGATATCAACTCTTTTGCAGAATTCCTGTAATTTTCTAACAATTATAGTTCATTATTGCATCAGGTAATTGAGACGGTTAGCTTCACAAAAGATTAGCTTCACAGTTTTTGTTTTAGGAGGAGTGAGAGGACACAGAATTCCATCAGTTTTAGGCGCTTTTTTCCATGTTCAAATGTTCAATGCCAATCAATACTTAAGTGTCATTGTCATACTGATGAAATTTAAATAATATAATTGAACCTCTCCAATTTAAAACTGAATGCATTTAAATATTAGTGTAAACAGTAATGAGTATTACAAGCTTCATGTAAAACACATTAATTTTTAATACGGGTGGAGGGAGAGGACGCAGAGATCTAAATACCTCGATGAATTCCTGGGATTTTCTAAAATTTGTTGTCGGTCATTACATCATGTAAGATAGAAGAGTACCTTCACCATTTTATTTCTGGAAGACCTGAAAAACACCATTTTATTTCTGGAAGAGGGAGAGACACAGAAATTCAAATATTTCGAGCGCTTTTTCCAACATTCTAAAGGTAATTGTCAGGGAATATTTCAGGTAAGTGAGAGGATTATGACACTGACGTAACTTAAAATTTTTGATTAAATTTTTCTACATTAAGTATTTCAAGCATTTTATATAATCATAAATAATAATTATCATTTTCAGCTTTCTGAAATACAAATTAATTTTTATTTCTTGGGAATAGTGAGGAAATATGATTTCTAATCTTTCTAAGGCTTTCTAGTTATATGTCATTAACTTAAGTGAGAGGTTTTTGGCAAAGGCGACATTCCAACACTATAACTAAACCTCTCTACAATAAAACAGAATGCATTTTAATATAATTAAAAAATGTTATGATTATTACCAGCCTTACTAAAAACATATTACTTATTATTTCGTGTGGAGAGAGGGAATACCGAATTCCAACTCCTTCATGAACTTCCTTAAATTTTCCAACATCTATTATAGAACATTTATTCTAGTATGTGAGAAAACTGGAAAACATGCGACACTTAAATTTTGTAACAAAATATCTCTTCATTAAAATTGAATGCGTTTTAAAATAAATGATAAACAATAATAATGATTTACATTTTCACAGAAAAACTTATTACTTTTATTTCGGGAGTAGCGAACGAATACTGAATTCTAATTTATTCACCGGATTCTTTCAATGTTCTAGCATTTGTCGGCTATTTCGTCAGATAAATGAGTGGATTAGCGTCACGAAAAACATTCATTTTATTTCGGGAGGCGGGAGACGACATTTTATTCTTAATGTATCGAGCACTTCGTTCCATGTTCTAAAATTCATTTTCTATCAATTCCTCAGGTAAGTGTGAGGATTGCGACACTGACAACCCCGATACCTTATAATTATACTTCTCCACAATAAAACTGAACACAATTTAGTATAATTAAAAAGCAATAATATGTATTACAAGCTTCATGAAAAACATATTACTTTTTATATCTGAAGAATGACGGGATACAGGATTCAAACGCTTTATTCGCTTGCTGGAATTTTAAACATTTATAGTCCGTTATTACATCAGGTAAGTGAGATAATTAGATTCACAAATGATTAGCGTTACACTTTTTATTTTGAGAGGACTGAGAGGACACAGAATTCCATCTGTTTAAGCCTTCATTCTATGTTCTAATGTTAATTGTCGGTCAATTGTCGGTAAGGGAGAGAATTGTCATACTGACGATGTAATTGAACCTATCCAATTCAAAACAGAAAGATTTTTAATATTATTTAAAAGCAATACTGAGTATTACAAGTTTCATTAAAAACATATAACTTTTTATCACGGGTAGAGGACACAGAGACCTAAATGCTCCGTTGAACTACTGGAATTTTCCAACATTTATTATCGGTCATTAAATCACGTAAGATAGAAAAGTACCTTCCTGAAAAACACAGAACATTTTATTTCTGGAAGAGAGAGTGAGGAAACAGAATTCCAAATATTTCGAGCGCTTTCTCCCATATTCTAAAGTTAATTGTCGGGGAATATTTTAGGTAAGTGGGATTATGACACTGACGGCACTTAAAATTTTAACTAAACTTTTCTTCATTAAAATTTAAAGCATTTAATAGAATCATAAACTGCGTTAAATCATATAATTATTATCAGCCTTCCGACATACATATCAATTTTTATTTCTTTAGTGGGGAGAGGAAACATTATATTTCCTGATGTTTCTACGGATTCCTGGTTATATGTAATTAACTCAAGTAAGTGAGAGGAGTATGGGAAAGGTTGCACTTCAACACTCTAACTAAACCGCTCAACAATAAAACTGAATGCATTTTAATATAATTAAAAATATTACTATTATCAAGAGTTTTATTAAAAACATATTACATATCACTTCGGGTGGACGGAGGGAATAAAGAATTCTAAATGTTTCGTGGGCTTCCTTGAATGTTCCACCATTTATTGTGGGTTATGCCATCAGGTAAGTGAGAGAATTAGCTTGTCGAGAAACATGTTTTTCTCTTTCGGCTGAACTGAGACGACACTATATTACAAATGTTTCGAGCGTTTACTTCCATATTTTAAAGTTAATTTTCGGGCAGTATTTCAAGTAAGTGAGAGGCTTGTTAATCTAACGACACTTAGAATTTTAACTAAAACTCTCTAAATTAAAATTGAGTGAATTTTAATATAGTCATTAAAAATAATAAATATTATCAGTTTACTGAGATACATATTAATTTTTATTTCTGGAGGAGGGAGAGGACAGAGAATTCCTAATATTTCTAGGACTTCCAAGTTGTATATCATTACCTAAAGTCAGTGAGAGATTTGTGACAAAGGAGACACTTAAACATTTTAATAAAAACAGCTCTATAATAAAATTGAATGCATTTTAATGTAATTAAAAATATTATGATTATTACCAGCTTCACGTAAAGTATAATACTTATCGGTTTCGGGTGGAGAGGGAGGGGATACAGAATTCCAAATCTTTCGTGAGCTTCCTTAAATTTTCCAACATCTATTGTAGATCATTAATTCAGGTAAGGGAGAAAACTGTGATACATGCGACACTTTAACTTTGAGACAAAACATCTCTTCATTAAAATTGAATGCGCTTTAATATAAATAAAAACAACAATAATTATTTCCATCTTCACTGAAAAACTTATTACTTTCATTTCGGGAGGAGGGAACGAATGCAGAATTCTAACTTACTCGAGGGATTCTTTGAATTTTCCAATATTTGTCAGCTACTTCATCAGGTGTGTGAGAGGATTAGCCTCACGAAAAACATTATTTTTATTTCGGGAGGCTGGAGAGTACACTTTATTCCAAATGTATCCAGCGCTTCCTTCCCTGTTCTAAAGTGCATTTTCGATCAATTCTTCAGGTGAGAGGATTATGACACTGATAACAGCTATACCTCGTAATTATACCTCTCCATAATAAATCTGAACGCATTGCAGAATAATTAAACAGCACTAATATGTATTACAAGCTTCATGAAAATCATATTAATTTTATTTCTGGAGAGATAGACGGTATACAGGATTTCAAAGGTTTGTTCAATTCTTGGAATTTTCAACATTAATAGTCGGTCATTACTTCAGGTGAGACGATTAGCTTCACACTATTTATTTTGGGGGGAGTATGAGATCACAGTGTTCCATCTGTTTAAACACTCCCTTCCATGTTCTAATGTTCATTGCCGGACAATACTTAAAGTAAGTGAGAGCATTGTCATACTGAAGAAACTTAATCAATATAATTGAACCTCTCTAATTTAAAATTGAATGCATTTTACTATTATGTAAAAACAATAATATGTATTTCAAACTTCATGAGAAACACATTATTTTTATTACGGTCGAAGGGAGATGATACAGAGTTCTAAATGTTTCGTTGAATTCTTGGAATTCTCCAACATTTATTGTCGGTCATTACATCATATAAATTAGAAGAGAACCATCACGAAAAACATAGAACTTTTTATTTCTGGAAGAGTAAGCGGCCACAGAATTCAAACATTTCATTTTTTTCTTCTTATCATTTCGGGTGGAGGGAAGGAATACAGAATTCTAACAGTTTCATGGGCTTCCTTGAATGTTCCATTGTTCATTGTTGGTCATGGCCTCAGGTAATTGAGAGAATTAGCTTGACGAAAAACATATTTTTCTATTTCGGGAGGAGCAAGAGGACACTTTATTAGAACTGTTTCGAGCGTTTACTTGCATGTTGTAACATTAATTATCAGGCAGTACTTCAGGTAAGTGAGGGGATTGTGAATTTAACGGCATTTAACTGTTTTAACTAAAACTCTAAAATTGAATTAAATGGTTTTTAATATAATAAATAAAAATAATAATTGTTATCAGTTTCCTGAGATACATATTAATGTTTATTTCTGGAGGAGGGAGAGGATAGAGAATTCTTAATATTTTTAGGAATTCCTAGTTGTATGCCATTATCTCAAGTCAGTGAGAGGTTTGTGATAAAGGAGAAACTTAAACACTTTAATTAAAACATCTCTATAATAAAATTGAATGCATTTTAATGTAATAAAAATATTATGATTATTTCCAGCTTCACGTAAAGTATAATACTTACCGTTTCTCTTGGAGAGAGGAGATACAGACTTCCAACTCTTTCGTGAGCTCCCTGGAATTTTCTAACATTAATAGTCCGTCTTTACATCAGGTAATTGAGACGATTAGCTTCACAAAAGATTAGCTTCACACTTTTTGCTTTGGGAGGAATGAGAGGACACAGAATTTCATCAGTTTAAGCGCTTTCTTCCATGTTCTAATGGCCATTGTCGATAAATACTTACGGTAAGTGAGAGAATTTTTATACTGACGAAAATTAAACATTGTAATTGAATATGTCCAATTTAAAACAGAACGCATTTTAATATTATTTAAAAACAATAATGACTATTATGAGATTCATGAAAAGCTTTTTTATTATCGGGTGTAGGGCAATAACACGAAAAACATTCATTTTATTTCAAAAGGCGGTAGAGGAATCATTTTTCCGAATGTATCGAGCTCTTCCTTTTCTGTTCTAAAGTGCATTTTCGATCAATTATTCAGGTAAGTGAGAGAATTGTGACACTTACACCACCTATACTTTGTTATTATACCTCTCTATAATAAAACTGAACGTATTTTAATATAATTAAAAAGCAATAATAAGTATTATAAGCTTCATGAAAAACATATTACTATTTATTTCTGGAGAGGACGATGTACAGTATTCCAACTCTTTCGTTGACTTCCTGGAATTTTCCAACATTTATAGTCCGTCATTACATCAGGTAAATGAGACGATCAGCTTTACAAAATATTAGATTCACACTTTTTATATTGGGAAAAGTAAGAGGACACAGAATTCTATCTGTTTTAAGTGCTTACTTCCATGTTCTAATGTTAATTGATGGTCGATACTTAAGGTAAATGAGAGCATTGTCATACTGACGAAATTTGAATCTTGTAAATGAACCTGTCAAATTTAAAACAGAACAGATTTTAATATTATTTGAAAATAATAAAGTGCATTACAAGCTTCATTAAAAAGACATTACTTTTATTACGGGTGGAGGGAGAGGACACATAGATCTATATGCTTCGTTGAATTCCTGGAATTTTCCAACATTTATTGTCAGGTGTTTATTTATTGTCAACATTTATTGTCCATCATGTAAGTTAAAGGAGTACCTTCACAAAAACCGCAGAACTTTTTATTTCTCGAATAAGGACAGGACACAAAATTCCATATATTTTCAGCGCTTCCTCCCACGTTCTAAATGTAATTGTCGGGGAAAACTTCAGATAAGTGAGAGGATTATGACACTAACGATTATGATAACTAAATTTTGAACTGAACTTTTCTACATTAAAATTTAAAGAATTTTATATAATCATAAACAATAATAATTATTATCAGACTTCTGAGATACAAATTATTTTCATTTCTTTAGAACTGAGAGGAAATATTATTCCTAATGTTTCTAAGACTTCCTCGTTACATGTCATTAACTCATGTATGTGAAAATTTTATGGAAATGTCGACACTTCAACACTGTAACTGAACACACAATAAAACTGAATGTATTTTAATATAATTAAAAAATATTTTTATTTCCAGCTTTACTAAAAACATATTACTTATCATTTCGGATGGAGGGGTGAAATACAGAATTCCAACTCCTTCGTGAACTTTCTTAAAATTTCCAACATTTATTGTAAAGCGTTAATTCTGGTAAGTGAGAAAACTGTGACATATCCCACACTTAAACTTTGTAACAAAACATCTCTTCATTAAAATTGAATGATTTTATTTCGGGAGTAGTGAACGTAAACAGAATTCCAGCTTATTCACGGAATTCTTTAAATGTACCAACATTTGTCAGCCATTTCATCAGGTGAGAGAATTAGCTTCATGAAAAATATTCTTTTTATTGCGAGAGGCGTGAGAGGACATTTTATTACAAATGTATGGAGCGCTTCCTCTATGTTTTAAAGTGCATTTTCGATCAATTCTTCTGGTAAGTGAAAAGATTATGACAATGGCAACACCTATTACTTGTAATTATATATGTCTACAATAAAACTGAACGCATTTAAATATAATTAAAGAGCAATAATAAATATTACTTATAAGTATTACTTATAAGCTTCATGAAAAACATATTAATTTTTATTTCTGGAGAGGGACGGTATACAGGATATCAACTCTTTCGATGAATTCCTGTAATTTCCTAACATTTATAGTTCATTATTACATCAGGTAAGTGAGACGATTAGCTTCACAAGAGAGTAGCTTCACACTTGTTGTTTGGGAGGAGTTAGAGGATACACAATTCCATCATTTTTAGGGGCTTCCTTCCATGTTATAATGTTCATTGCTGGTCAATACTTAAGTGAGAGCATTGTCATACTGACGAAACTTAATCAATATAATTGAAACTCTCTAATTTACAACTGAATGCATTTTAATATTATTTGAAAACAATAATATGTAGTACAAGCTTCAAGAAAAACACATTATTTTTATTACGGTCGAAAGAAGAGGACACAGAGATCTATATGCTTCATTGAATTCCTGGAATTTTTCAACATTTATTGTCGTGCATTACATCATGTAAGATAGAAGAGTACCTTCACGAAAAGCACAGAACTTTTTATTTCTGGATGAGGGAGATTACACAGAAATCCAAATATTTCGGGCGCTTTCTCCCTCGCTCTAAATGTACCTGTCAGCGAATATTTCAGGTAAGTGAGAGGAATATGACACTGGCGAAACTTAAAATTTATAACTAAACTTTTTTACATTAAATATTTTAAGCATTTAATATAATCATAAATAATAATTGATATTATCAGCTTTCTGAGACTCAAATTAATTTTTATTTCTTGAGAAGTGAGAGAAAACATAATTTCTAATGTTTCTATGGCTTTCTGGTTATATGTCATTAACTGAAGTAAGTGAGAGGTTTATGGCAAAGGCGACATTTCAACACTGTGACTAAACCTCTCTACAATAAAACAGAATGCATTTTAACATAATTAAATATATTATGATTATTACCAGCTTTGCTGAAAACATATTACTTATCATTTTGGGCTGAGGGAGGGAACACAGAATTCCAACTCCTTCGTGAACTTCCTTAAATTTTCCAACATCTTTGTAGAACATTAATTTTGGTAAGTGAGAAAACCAAGATACATGCGACACTTAAATTTTGTAACAAAACATCTCTTCATTAAAATTGAATGCGTTTTAAAATAAATAATAAAAAATAACAATTATTCCCATCTTCGCAGAAAAACTTGTTACTTTTATTTCGGGACTAGAGAACGTATACAGAATTCAAATTTATTAACTGGATTCTTTCAATGTTCCAACATTAGTCGGCTATTTCATCAGGTAAGTGAGAGAATTATCTTGACGAGAAACATTTTTTTCTATTTCGGGAGGAGTGAGAGGACCCTTTTTTCCAAATGTATCAAGCGTTTCCTTCAATGTTCTAAAGGACATTTTCCATCAATTCTTCAGGTAAGCTAGAGGATTGTTACACTGACAAGTCCCATGCAAGCTTCTTGAAGCACATATTAATTTTTATTTCTGGAGATGGACGGGATAGAGGATTCCAACTCTTTCGTTGACTTCCTGGAATTTTCCAACATTTATAGTCCGTCATTACATTAGGTAAGTGATACGATTAGCTTCACATAAGATTAGCTTCACAGTTTTTATATTGGAATGAGTGAAAGTATACAGAATACCATATGCCATCTGTTTTAAGCTCTTCCTTCTATGTTCTAATGTTCATTGTCGGTGAATACTTAAGGTAAGTGATTGGATTGTCATTCTTACGAAATTTAAGCATTGTAATTGAATATGTCAAATTTAATGCAGAACGCAATTTAATTTAAAAACAATAATGAGTATTACAAGCTTCATGAAAAACAGATTACTTCTTATTTCGGGTGGAGTAAGATGACACAGAGATCTAAATGATTCGTTGAATTCCAGGAATTTTTCCAACATTTATTGCCGGCCATTACATCACGTAAGTTAGAAGAGTAACTTCATGAAAAACAGACAACTTTATATTTCTGGAAGAGGGAGAGGACACAGAATTCCATATATTTCGAGCACTTCCTAATACTTTCTAAATGTAATTTTCGGGGAATACATCAGATAAGTGAGAGGATAATGGCACTGACGACACTTAAAATTTTTAACTAAACTTTTCTTCATTAAAATTTAAAACATTTTATGTAATAATAAACATTAATGAATATTATCAGCCTTCTGAGATACAAATTAATTTTTATTTCTTTTGAAAATGGAGGAAACATAATTCCTAATGTTTTTAAGGCTTCCAGGTTATACGTCATTAACTCAAGTACGTGAGAGGTTTATGACAAAGGCGACGCTTCAAAACTGTAACTAAATCTCACTACAATAAAACTGAATTCATTTTAATATAATTAAAATTTAATATGATTATTACCAGCTTTACTAAAAACTTATTAATTATCATTTCGGGTGAAGAGAGAGAATACAGAATTCTAACAGTTTCATGGGATTCAATGAATGTTCCATCATTTATTGTCGGTTATGTCATCAGATAAGTGAAAGAATTAGCTTGACGAGAAACATGTTTCATATTCCGGGAGGAGGGAGATGACACTTTATTATAAATGTTTCGAGCGTTTTCTTCCATGTTCTAAAGTTAATTGTCGGGTAGTACTTCAGGTAATTGAGAGGATTGTTAATTTAAAGACACTTAAAAGTTTTATATAAAACTCTCTACATTAAAATTTAATGCATTTTAATATAATAATTATTATCAGTTTACTGTGATATATATATACTTCTGGATATGTGAGAGGACCAATAATTCCCAATATTTCTAGGGCTGAGAGATTTGTGACAAAGGAGATCAGTGAGCGTTTTGTGACAAAGGAGACACTTAAACACTAATTAAAACCTCACTACAATAAAATTGAATGCATTTTAATATAATAAAAAACATTATGATTATTATCAACTTCTCGAACAATATATTACTTTACATTTCTGGTGGAGGGCGGGGATACAGAATTCCAACTCTTTCGTCAGCTTCCTTAAATTTTCCAACATCTATTGTAGATCATTAATTCAGGTAAGTGAGAAAACTGACACATGCGACACTTGAAATTTATAACAAAACATCTATTCATTAAAATTGAATGCGTTTTAAAATAAATGAAAAACAGTAATAATTATTTCCATCTTCACAGTAAATATATTACTTTTATTTCGGGAAGAAGGAGCGAATACAGAATTCTAGCTTATTCACGGGATTCTTTGAATGTCCCAATATTTGTCAGCTATTCAATAGGTAATTGAGAGTATTAGTTTCACGAGAAAACATTTTGTTTTTATCTCTGGATGAGGCAGAGGACAATCTATTCAAAATGTATCGAGTGCTTCCTTCCATGTTCTAAATTACATTTTCTATCAATTCTTCAGACAAGTGAGAGAATTGTGACACTGACAACACCTATACCTCTCCACAATAAAACTGGACGCGTTTTAATATAATTAAAGATGTGGTATTAATTGTGTAATCAAAGGTGTGGTATTAATTGTGTAATCAAAGGTGTGGTATTAATTGTAATCAACGCATTAACAATCTTAAGAAAATATTAAGTCTAAACATATGCTTAATATATTTTCTTTATGCGCACCACACCTCTCTACGTTAAAATTTAATGAATTTTAATGCAATTATAAACAATAATATTTATTATCAGCTTCCTGAAATACCTACTAATATTTATTTCTGGAGGAGGGTAGAGGGCACACAATTCCTAATATATCTAAAGGTTCCTGGAAGCTATCAGATTCGTAGGCTTCTATGAATGTTCCAACATTTATTGTCAGCTATTTCATCAGTAAGTAAGAGGATACGCTTCTGGAAAAACACGTTATATTTTATTTCGGGAGGAGGGAGATGAGACTCTTTATTCCATCTGTTTTAAGTGCTTCCTTCCAAGTTCATTGTCGATCAATGTAAGGTAAGAATGTCGATTCCGATACTGACGACACTTAAGCATTATAACTAATCTTCTACACATTAAAACTGAGCGCATTTTAATATAAAGGAAAATCAAGTATTATCTGCTTCATGAAAATCAGTATACTTTTTATTCCTGGTGGAATGAGAGGAAAGAGAAGTGATTTCAAATGCTTCGTAGAATTCAAGGAATGTTTGTTGAATTCTTGGAATTTCGTGTGGAAGGACAGGACCAAGCATTCCAACTGTTTCTCGAGCACTTTCTTCCATGTTCAAAAGTTTATTGTCAGTCAATATAAGGTAAGTCTGACGAGCTAAATCTCTCCACATTAAAATTGAATGCATTTTTATATAATTGATAAACAATAACGATTATTAAAGTCTTTATGAAAAATACATTACTTTTTATTCGGGGTGTAAAGAGAGGACACAGAATTCCGAATGCTTCGTTGAATTACTGGAATGCTTCAACATTTATTGCCGGTCTTAACATCAAGTAAGTGAGAGGATTGGGACATTGACGAAACTTAAAATGTGTTACTAAACCTCTCTACATTAAAACAGAATACATATTTGTATAACAAAAATACAATCATTATTACCAGCTTCTCGAAAAATATATTACTTTTCATTTCGAAGCTAAGGAAATGAAACATAATTCCAAATTATTTATAGAAATTCCTGAAAATTTCCAGCAAATACTGTGGGTCATTACATCAGGTTAGTGAAAATATTAACTTTACAAAAAACACAATACTTTCTATTTCGGGAGGAGAGAGAGGAAGGACACCGAATTCCAACTATTTTTAAGGCTTCCTTCCCTGTTCTAATGTTTATTGTCAAGGCCGACGCGGTGGTCGAGCGGTCAAGGCGAGCGTTTCCAAGTGATCGTTCCACCGCCGCGTTGTGGGTTCGAGTCCAACGTAAGGCATGGATGTTGTGTTGTTGGCGTAGTGTGTTCCGTCCCCCTCTGGTGTGCCTGGGGCAACGTCCTAGGACGGCTAAATGGTTCACGTTCCTGACCAATGTATAGGCGAATGATGAAAGTCAAGTACCTGGCCATTTGATTATAAAAAATTTTTTTATTGTCGATTCACGAGATAGTGAATATTGAAGCAGAAGGTGGATAGTGAAACAGACGTCACTTAAACATTGTATTTAAACGGCTCTAAATTAAAACTGAAGGCATTTTAATATAATTAAAAACAATAAGAATTATTATAAGCTTCTTAAAGTACATATTAAATTTATTTCGGGAGGAGAGCGAGGGCACAGAATTCAAAAACCTTCCTGGTACGTTTCTCACTTTTTGCACGGCAATTCTTCAGGTAAGTGAGAGTATTGTGAAACAGGCGTCACCTAAAAATGGTATTTGAACCTCTCTGCATTAAAATTGAATGCATTTTAGTATAATTACAAACAATAATGATCATTGTCAGCTTTCTGATATACATATTAATTTTTATTTTTGGAGACGTAAGAGGATACAGAATTCCAGAAGTTTCGAAGGCTTTCCGATATAATCCAACATTCAAATCTCATTACATCAGGTAAGTGAGCGGATTTTGTTACAAGCGACACTTAAGTATTGTAACAAAACATATCTTCCTGAAAACTGAATACGTTATAAAAAATTAAAAAACAATTATGATTAATACCAGCTTTAAAACAACATACTACATTTTATTTCGGGAGGAAGGGGGGAATACAGATATTCAACTATTTCGTGGGCTACTTTGAATTTTCAACATTTATTATCTAGTATTACATCAGGAAAGTGAGATAATTAGCTTCACGAAAAACATATTACTTTTTATTTCGGAAGAAGGGAGGTAATGCAAAATTCCATCTGCTTTGAGCTCATCCTTCCATGTTCTAATGTTCATTGTCGGTCAATACTTAAGGTAAATGAGAGGATTGTCACACTAACGACACAAATTTTGTAACTGAACCTCTCTAAATTAAGACTGAAAGCATTTTAATATTATTTAAAACCAATAATGAGTTTTGTGAGCTTCATGAAAAACACGTTACTTTTCATTTCGGGTGCAGAGAGAGGAAACAGAGATCTAAATGCTACGTTGAATTCCTGGAATGTTCCAACATTTATTTTCTGTCATTGCATCATGTAAGATAGAAGAGTAGTTTTACGAAAATCACAGTACTTTTTATTTCTGGAAGGAGCAGACACAGAATTCCAAATTTTTCGAACGATTCTTTCCATGTTCTAAAGCTAATTGTCCTGCAATACTTCAGGTAATTGAGAGGATTGTGACACTGATGATACTTGAAAGTTGTAACTAAACCTCTGTATATTAAAATTGAATGCATTTTATTATAATTATAAACAATAATAATTTTTATCAGCTTCCTGTTATACGCATTAATTTTTATATCTGGAGAAGGGAGAGGTCACCGAATTCTTAATGTTTCTAGGGTTTTCTGGTGATACGTCATTACCTCAAGTAAGTGAGAGGTTTGTGACAAAGGCTTTGTGGTTCTTAAATACTGTAACCAAGCCTCTCTACAATAAAACTGAATCTATTTCAAAATAATTAAAAATATATTATGATTACTACCAACTTCACGGAAAACATATTACCTATCTTTTTGGGTGTAGGTGGGAGATACAGAATTCCAACTCTTTCATGAGTTTCCTTAAATGTTCCAACATCTTTTGTAGCTCATTACTTCATATAATTGAGAGAACTGTGACACATGTGACACTTAAACAGTGTAACAAAATATCTCTTTATTAAAATTGAATGCGTTTAATAAATGAAAAACAATAATGATTATTACCAAGTTCACAAAGCAGCATATTACTTTTCATTTCGAGAGGAGGGGGGGAATACAGAATTCTAACTGATTCGTGAGCTTCTATGAATTTTCCGGCATTTATTGTCAGCTATTTCTTCAGGTAAGTAAGAGAATTAGCTTTACGAAATCATGTTACTTTTTAATAAATAATATGTATACACGTCAACTTTAATTGAACTTTAAAATCAAGGACAATCAAAAATAGTCTCTGGTTCATGTTGCTCAAGCCCATAATGGGAGAGGTAGATTTGTAATATATCGTTCTATTACTAATTTTCATAATGATCAGAAATTTAAAAATAAAAATAATTCCCACAGTCAACGCAATAACTTCTCCATTGAACATCGTCGCAAAGATTAATTATTTTGGCTTTCGTGGGAATATATATTTGCAAACTACTGTTGCCCCTACATGCAGTCCCTTATCTGGCATTTTAGTTGAGGCCGTGTTGTAGGAGCTTGAGAAAGAAATTTTGTCTTTTTTTATTCTTTAAACCTTTTCCTTGGTGCCATTATGTGGATGATGTGTTTATTATTTAGATCCACAGTTTGAGCGACCTCCTTAATCCACCTAAAAATGGTAACTAAACCTCTCTACATTAAAATTGAATGCATTTTAGTATAATTATAATCAATAACGATTATCATCAGCTTCCTGAGATACATATTGCATTTTATTTCCGAAGAAGGGAGAGGATACAGAATTCTAAATGTTTCGAAGGCTTCCAGATATAGTCCAACATTTATTGCTCATGACTTCAGGTAAGTGATCTAGCTGATTGTGATACAAGCGACTCTTAAACATTGTAACAAAACCTGTCTTCATGAAAACTGAATGTGTTTTAAAAAATTTAAAAACAATAATGATTAATACTAGCTTAAAAAAAATATTACATTTCATTTCGGGAGGAGGGAGGCAATACAGAATTCCTACTGTTTCGTGGGTTTCTTTGAATGTTCCAACATTTATTGTCGGTTATTACATCAGGTAAGTGAGACGATTAGCTTCGCAAAAAACATATTACTTTTTATTTCGGTAAGACACAGAGGACACTTTATTCCAACTGTTTCGAGAGTTTAATTCCATGTTCTAAAGTTCACTATCTGTCAATACTTAAGGTAAGTGAGAGGATTCTGACACTTACGACACTTAAACATTGTAACTAAACCTCTGTAGATTAAAATTGAATGCGTATTAAAATAATTGAAAAACAACAATTACTATTACCAGCTTCACAAAAAATATATTACCTTTTATTTCGGGATGAGGAAGGGAATACAGAATTCCAACTGTTACGTGGGCCTCTTTGAATGTTTCAACATTTATTTTCGGTTATTACATCATGTGAGAAGATTAACTTAACGAAAAACAGATTACTTTTATTTTCGAATGACTATCTGAGCCGAATGTAACACAAGCAACACTTAATCATTATAACAAAACCTATCTTCATTAAAACTGAATGCGTTTTATAATAATTAAAAAAGTTAATGGTTATTACTAGATTCACAAAAAATATATAACTTTTCATTTCGGGAGGAGGGAGGGGGGCTTCCTTGAATGTTTCAACATTTATTGCCGGTCGTTATATAAGGTAAGGGAGAGAATAAGCCTCACGAAAAAAATGTTACTTTTTATTTCGTAAGGAGGTAGAGAGAATTTTATTCCAATTGTTTCGAGCGCTTCCTTCCATGTGCGAATGGTTATTGTCGGTCAACACTTCAGGCAAGGGGGTGGATAGTGAAACAGGTGTACTAAACGGCTTCTAACTAAATGGCTCTACTTTAAAACCAAAAGCATTTTTATATAATTAAAAACAATAATGATTATTATGAGCTTCTTGAAATACATAATAATTTTATTTCGGGAGAAGGGAGAGGACACAGAATTCCAAATGTATTGAAGGCTTCCTGATATGGTCCAACATTTTTGTCGTCTCATTTCTTGAGGTAAGTAAGCGGGTTGTGACACACGCCACATTTAAACATGGTAAATAAACCTCTCTGCATTAAATCGGAACGTATATTTATATGATTCCAAACAATAATGATTATTACCAGTGTAATAAATCTTTGATATATGGCGGAATCTCTGTTTGTGACGACTCCGAATAGTTGAGCTGGGTGTCCCGAATTCTTGGGAGTCACCCGAGAATAAGATCCCTTTAGTTCTTGATAAACTTAATCTCTTGCTTTTCGGAAGTGCGTGTTTGTCGAATCGGTGAGTGCGCTAAAAGAAATAAAGCCGGGTATTCAACAAAATCAGACACGGATCTTACGGTCATGCGAAATCTTTATTCTGGGCCATCATTATACAATTTACTATATTTCTGGAATAGCGAGAGGCATGTGAGTAATCCGTATCATCATCTGCTCGCGAGCTTCTATAACTTACGAACTTCTATAACTCTCTAACTAACTAACGAACTTCTATAACTCTCTTCGCGAGCTTCTATAACTGCGATATCTCTGACGGATATCTCGTGTGGAATCTCCCTAAGTGGCGTACTTTCATATATATATTCCTATAGGCTAACCTGATCCTCAGACCATCGTAGTCTATTCCTTCGAATTTTGTGTGAGAATTAAATGACGCATAGACCTCCACGCGAGCTCCATTCTTGGAATCTTAGGTCCCCTCGCGTTTGATGACAGCACTATTACCTTTATTCTGCGCCCTCAAGCAGATTCTGGTGGTGACGAAAATCTTAATGACTTTGTTTTCGAATTTTTTAGCTGGGATGTTTCTACTCGGAGGTCTATGACTGCACAAGGGCCAAAACATACCTAAAACTGTTTTCTCTTTTTCTGAGACTATTCTGGGTTTTTCACAACCAGCTTCACGAAACACATATTACTTTTTATTTTTAGAGGAGGAAGGGGACACAATATTCCTACAGGTTCGAGAGCTTTCTTCCACGTTCGAACATTTATTGCAGGTTGTGTTTTCAGGTAAGTGTGTGACACAGGCGACATTGAAATATGGTAACTAAACCCCTCTATATTAAACTAGAATACATTTTAATATAATTAAAAAAAATAATATTTATCACCAGCTTCACGATAAACATATTACTTTCTATTTCGTAAGGACGGAAGAGATAGAGAATTCCAACTGTTTCGTTGAATTCCTGAAGTGTTCCAACATTTATCAGGTAAGTGAGGGGATTAGTTTCATGAAAAACGTATTACTTTTAATTTCGGGAGGGGGGACACAGAAATCCAAATGTTTTGAGCGTTTCCTTCCATTTTCAAGTTTATTGTCGGTCAGTATTTCAGGTAAGTGACGGGATTTGTAAAACGACACTTAAAAATGGTAACTAGACCTCTCTACAATAAAACTGAGTGTATTTTAATGTAATTGGAGCAGTAATGATTATTGTTTTTAATTATATTAAAGACATCGTGAAAAATATATTAGTTTTTATTTCGGGAGGAGTGAGAAGACCGTCCGGATTTGACACACTTCGCACATGCAGTTCACTATTGCTGGAACTGCTGCGGTCAGCCGGCAACACGTGTGTAGTCTCAGCTAGGGCCTTGCCTTCATTCCCCACCGTGGGGTGTATCAATCTAATCTCCAACACAGGGTTGTCATTCTATGTCGCTGCTTTGCTGAAAATTCCCATGAAGTTCAGTTGACTTCCGGGTGTTGAAGCTTGGGGCACTGGCCTTGACACATTATCCCTTTCTTTGTTTCTTGATACATTTTTATCTCTTTTAACACTGGCACTAACACTGACACTTACTCTTGAGCTGCGACTACACTAAAAAACTGTAACTGAACCTATCTACATAAAAATTGAACGCATTTTAATATAATTAAAAACAATAGTGATTATTATGAGCTTCATAAAAGATATAATACTTTTTTATTTTGGGAGGAGCGTGAAGGCACCGAATTCTAACTATTTCGAGGCCTTCTTTTCATGTTTTAATGTTTATTGTCAAGCAATACTTCAGGTAATAAGAAGGATTGTGACACTGACGGTACTCAAAAATTGTAACTAAACCTCTCTACATTAAAATTGAATACATTTTAATATAATTAAAAAACAATAATTATAATTACCAGCTTTACGAAAAACACATTACTTTTCTTTTCAGGAGGAGGTAGAGAATATAGAATTCAAATGTTTCATGTTCTTACTAGAATTTTCCAATATTATTATGTGCTGGTCATTTCTTCAGGTAAGTGAGGGGATTATGACACAGGTAGCACCTAAACATTGTAACTACACCTCTCTGTATTCAAAATGAACGCATTTTAATATAATAAAGAAATAATGATTATTACCAACTTCATGAAAAACATATTACTTTTTGTCCTGGAAGAGGGAAATTACATAGAATTCCAAATATTTCGAAAGCTTCCTGATTGTATGTCATTAACTCAAGGAAGTGAAAGGATTGTGGCGCATGCAACACTTAATCACTGTAGTTAAATCTCTCTACATTAAAACAGAGTACATTTTAATATAATTCAAAAAACAATAATGATTATCACCAGCTTTACGATAAACATATTACTTTTCATTTCGTAAGGAAGGAAAAGATGAAAAATGCTTCGTTGAATTCCTGGAGTGTTTCAGCATTTAGTGACGGTCATTATATCAGATAAGTGAAAGGATTAACTTCATGAAAAACATATTACTTTTAATTTCGGGAGAAGGGAGAAGACACAGATGGGCAACTGTCCATCGCTTCCTTCCATTGTCTAAAGTTTGTTGTCGGTCAGCATTTCAGGTAAGTGACGGGATTTATAACACAGACAACACTTAAAAATGATAACTAAACCTCTCTAAATTAAAATTGAGTTTATTTTAATGCATTTAAAAACAATAATGATTATTGTTTTTAATTATAATAAAAACTTCGTGAAAAATATATTACTTTTTATTTTGGGAGGAGTGAGAGGACCGTCAGAATTTGGCACACCTCGCACGTGCAGTTCACTATTGCTGGATCCGCAGCGATTGAACAGCAACTCTTCTATTGTCTCATCCAGGATCTTGCCATCACTCCCCAACGCAGGGTTGTCATTCGACGTCACTGCTTTGCTGAAAATGCCCGCAAAGTTCAGTTGACTTCCGGATGCTGAAGCTTGGGGTACTGACCTTGCCACATTGTCACTTTTTTTTTGTTTCTTGATATACTTTATCGCCTTTACACCAGCACTAACACTGACACGTGATCTTGAGCCGCTTTTTCGGCTCTTGCACTTTTCTTGGTTATTTCGTTTAGTCATGCACTCTCGCTGGAACTACTTGTAGATTCCTGACTGGGGTCGGCCGTTCATTTCCCGTCAAGGTTCTCTCTGAAATCAACATCAAATAGGAGTCTACTCTCGACTGTCCCCCGATGAGAGGGATAGGCTATTTCAGTCATATGCATGGCAGGCACATGGTTCAAGATAATGTCAGAGTCGGGTCGTGAGGTGTTGCTAGCGTGATTGCTGTTGATATTACACTGTGCCGTCAGTAGCTCTTGAATTCTGCGTTAGACTTCTTGGTTAAGTTAATTCATTTTCGAAGCAGATACTGGCTGTTCTGATACAGCATCAAATTCTCCTATATATTCAAAGATGCTGAATTCTTGTTTGAAGTCGACCAGGTCGCGTACCTCAGTCTGATTGGCGAGCGGATCAAGGTCGGGAAAGGCACTTTCGACAACATTGCCTTCACGAATAGAATGGTCGTTCCAGAGATGTCCAGATATCCCTCCTGTTCTTGTTTGACTTGCGTTTCCTCTAATCGTTCCTGTTGCTTTCGAAGTCACTCATCACGTTTTCCCATCGGAAGGTGACATTGACCTGATGTGTGCCCGATGCAGATATCCCGACTGGTTCGGATGGCGTTATTCACGGCCAACTTCCATAGCAGGAAGAAATATTTCCTCGAGTACAGTAGCTACATAACTCAGTCATTTGCATTGTCCCAAGTTACTAGGGGGACCATGATGTTGGCCTCGACGCGTGCGTCCTTGAAGCCATTCTTCACATATTCCTGTGCAATGTATTGGCATTTGGCTTTCTTGCGAGACATCGTTTTGCTGAAAGCGTCCTTGCCGTTTTCGAAGGTGAATGCCACTCCTATGATGAGAATAGATTCATCCTTCTTAAGGACCAAGTCTGGACGAGCCGACGATTGGTTGACTGGCTGGCTAAATCCCAACACTTTCCACCTCTTCATGGCTTCTACTTTCAAGATTACACGGGAGTCTTTTTACAGAGGAATCTTTCTACAGAGGAGTGAGAGGATTTTTATTCGGAGTAATGAGACGGCAGGCGTGTTGCCGGTCGACCGCTGCGGTTCCAACAATAGTGAACTGCACTTACCAGGTGTGTCAAGTCTTGACGGGCGGGATGGCAATGACTCTTGTCTGGTATGATGTTGAACTTCTCAGGATCGGCCCTCAGTCAACGACATCGAACTGATCCGAGCAAAGGACAGAGTCAAATAATTGGCGCAAAAGTCCTCATTGTCCGATCTCCACCGGTTGGTCAACATTCTCAACGATTCTGCCACCACAACTCAGTGCGAAAACGGAGTCCGTGTGAGTGCTTCGTCCTGTGCAAAGTACTCTTTTGTGTTCCCGTAGAAGATAGACTACTAGCAGTTGGAAATGAGCAAAGTTGTGAGGAGAAACCAGTACCCTCATGTTGCTGGCACGAAAAAAACGGACCTGGTTAACTGGGATGCACCCGTAGCGTAGAGAACTTCGGAAGTTTGTGCATAATAGGTGTGAGGGCGTGGATTCCTATTGGATATTTCGCTGTTCGGCGCAGGTTTCAGTACCACGAAATAACGAATTAGAATCATTAGATCGCGTAAAAAATCTGTTCTGCTGAGCTTAACGTCTGATAAGATGCCTACAGAACGTTCCGATATTAAACGAATTTTTGAACAGAGACCGGTGGTCAGAGATTAATTCTGTCCCTGCCACAGATAGACACACAGTTCCATTATAAGTAGGAAAGGCCCACACACTTAAAAATAATATAAACAAAATATCCTCAACATTAAGCTGGTAAGAATATATACTGCGTTTCAGTGCTTCTGCTGTAACATTAAAAACCTCGTTTCAGAAATTGTTCATACGACGAAGACAAAACCGTTGCAAACACCCAAAAAGTTTTTGAAACATAAAAATATAAAAAATATTTCCATTTTACAAATGCACCCCCTATTTAGGATCAAGAGAATACAAGATGACTTCCTGCGGCAGTATGGTCATTTCGCATACCACTCACTGCACAGAACCCGACTTTCTTGTATACTTCTTCTCTTCATATACAAAAGCATCCAGATTCACATTACTATTTCTTTATAACAATTTAATCTGATGTTGAGAAGTGGGATACTCCATTCCATCAAGATTCATCTTTCATGTTCGGTATATTTACCGACACGAGATGCATTCCTATACACTGTATAAAGGCTTGCTAATGTAGACTTCATAAAATTACTATGCTTCAAAGTTATTTCCTGTAGCAAAACTTATTTTATCTCAAATCTATGAGAATCTAAAAAGATGAGTAGTTCTTTCCCACCATCACTAGAAATTTTATAAACAGCTACAGTATTATTTAAAATTTCCATAACATCCGTCCTAAAGTATGAGCTCACGAAGTCATCATTATTTGTATTTTTGTATTTATGCGAATAAATTGTATATCTACAGTAATTTACTACTTGATACATCTGTATTTGCAAAGTACATCTTTTAATACCTCAAATAGCTGTGAACGAATCTCGTCGAAACAGAGAATAAGATTACTTTCAATGATTCAGTGGGCTCCAAAGTACGCACATCTGAGGCTTTCGAAATGAAGATCTTTTTTGATAGAATATTATGGAAAAATGGAATTTTATGAGAATCGAAAAGAAATATCAGTGAAATTGTGGCGTAATTTGCAATGGATGTTATACATTTTTTCTATTCATCTAGTGCTCATTAGCGGGTGGAGGTTAGCCTACAATTTAATACACAAACACAAATTTTCATTGTTGGGATGTTTACATAGGATAAATTAATTGAGCCTCTTTCAATAAATTTATAGATAACGTTTAAATAGATTATATTCGATAATTTGATTGGATATTGTAATACTATACGTTTATCTGATATTTAAATATTTTTAGTCGTTCTTAACTTAAGTCTAGCTACATTTACTTTTAAACAGAAATAGGAAGGATGATTACTGTGTTCTCTTTTAAAATTCGTTTCTTTTTTAAAATCACGTATTCACTATAGGGCACTGTTACGAAATTCTACAGTCTTGGACAAAGTTGTTCTCTTGAAAATGAATAATACCCACAATTATTAAATTACACAATGCTTTAAACTAGGGAATTTTAACTAAGTTCTCTTATGATAGGGTCCTATAATCGTTAAGGAAGCAGATATCAAACCTCATAATTAAACAAGAAAGATCAATCATGCTTAAAGCATTGATTATGAAACACTTTCCAACTTCAATGCAATTTTATTTAAACATGTCTAAAATGCAATACATTCCTCGGTAATATTTTAAAACTTATCGCAATACTACATTAATTTATTACATTTGAAAACTTAAACCTTCATCGAAAAAAATGAACTTCATTCAAATGACGGCAATGAAATATAAATTGCCTGGTTTAAAATCTCTAAAATGTGAGACATTCCTCGGTAATAATTTTGGAACTATCATAATACTACGATAATTTATTATATTTGAAAACATCATCGAAAACAACTGAAATTCATTCAAATGACGTCATAAAAAAATAACACCCCTGGCTCTCTCTATAAAAGCAGCATTTCATTCATAAATAATTTCCCATTCATGTCATTCATCACAATACTATAATAATTTATTTTATTTAAAAATTAAGACCATGGAGCTACAAGTACTTAAACTCTATGCGTAAAACTTCATCGAAAAAAATCATCCTTCTCTTTGTAAAATCAATGAATATTTCATTCATATCAGCTATGCAGACTCCATGAAATAAATGATTTTGTGTTAAAGAAATACAGCAATTCTAATACAACTCATTCTACATATTTTGCTGTTTACATTTTACATAGGTGAAAAATAGACTTCGTTGTAGAAATAATCAAATTTGGATGAGCATTTAAACTCAAATGTATTGTAATTGCGTTGTTTCAGTATGTAGCTGCACAGAATTCAAGCAAAAATAAAGTGATTTTAGGACGGATACAACACTCAATATGAATTAAAAAGAACTTTGAAAATCACTATTTTGAGACAAGATGGATGCCATATATCATATTGAAGTGGATCACGTGATCCTTTCATTTCATGGTCACGTGATCGCTTCATATAAGAGGTGCTATTAGTATTTTAATTTTTATTTAAAAACTACTGAATATATTTCGCTGAATTTTTTTTAGATATTTTATGGAACAATTTGAATATTACCTAAAATTTTCGAAGCAATTTTTGAATTTTAAATCCGCTTAAAAAATGTTTGAAAAATTAGGTCCCATAGGACTCAATGTATTTCATGTTTTCAACCATGGTTCAATCCAAAACTAATTGGGTGATATTATTCATTTATATTCCCATAGATCCTAAGATCCTACATACCGTCTGAACAACATACTAAAATTTCATTTTGATTAAGTCATTTTTACGGCAGTTATCGTGCTAATGGACAGACAGACAGACAGAATGAACAAAGTCATAAACACTTTTCAATAAAGTGTTAAAAATCGCTTCATGTGTGTGTGTGGGGGGGGGGGTCAGTACTCACACAGGGTCCTACAATCCTCACAGAGGGAGAATATAAAACTTCGTAATTAAAAAATGCTTCATTTGGGGGAATATTATAAATCTGAGGGTTTCCAGTTCTCGCATATAAAATAATGCTTCATGTGATAGTAACAAGACTTGTATGCAAAAAAATGCTTCTATCGAATTCTCAGCTAACTTACAAAAAGAAGGTGCTTGAATCATTTTTAAAAATTTTATCATTAAGCTAGTATTCCCTTCCAACAAGACGTGGCGCAGATGCTGCTGTATGAAGATATCGCACATACACCATAATTCCTTAATTCGTTAAAAGAAATTAGTTCTAACGCTATACCTGCGCCCCCCGTTGTGACAAGGTCATCTTTAAATCCTAAAACAAAGTGACCTTTTTAGTTCTCCTAAGTTCACATATTAAATGTGTCTAGTTTTCCCTCCAATGTTGTGATGCCACCGCTTAAAATGTTTCTTTGAATCTTTAAAATATCCAAAGTCCTCTCTATGATAGTACCACTTTCCGCCTCCAAAAAGTTTCTATACCCACCCTCAAAACCCATTCTCTTAAAACATTAAGTGAAAAAACAAAAGTTTCCTTAAATTAACACACGTACAAGATGACGAAGAAAAAACTTTCAAAACATGAGAACACAAATACATTTTCCATTTTCAAAAATACCCACCGTTTAGGATCTAGTTTTCATCTAGTGCTAATTAGCGGGTGCAGGTGGGTCTATAATTTAATACACATATAACTTTTTAATGTTAAGATATTTACGCAGGATAAATTAAGTGAGCCTCCTTGAATAACTTTTTAGACAAAATTTACAAAAAAATAACAAAATTCCATTTTATCCCTTATTTAGGATCTATATATTATTAGGATTATATATATCCTAATAATATATATATTAGGATCTATATATATCCTTATTAGGATTATATTAATACCCCTTATTTAGGATCAAAGGATTCCAAGATTGTCTCCGGTGGTATGGTCATATCGCATACCTCCCATTGCCGCAGAACCCGACTTTCTTGTCAACTTCTTCTCTTCATATGCAAAAACATTAAGACTCACAATGTTATTTCTTTCTAACAATTTAATCTGATGTTGAGAAGTGGGAAACTTAATCCCATCAACATTCATCTTTCATGTTCGGTATATTTTCCATCACGAGGTACATTCCTATAATCTGGATAAAGGCTTTCTAATATAGATTCCATAAAACTACTATGATACAAAGTAATTTCCTGTAGTAGCACTTGTTTTAACTCAAATCTATGAAAATATAAAAAGATGTAGTTATTTCACACTATCACTAGCCGACCGTCCAAACAGTTACCTTACACCTTTCTGGTAGGTCGGACGGTTTGGGTCTCAACACCATCATTAGCAATTTTATAAACAGTCACAGTATTGTTTAAAGATGCCATAACAACCATACCATAGTATGAGCTCACTAACTCATCATTATTTGCATTGCTGCGCATAAATTGTATATCTACACTAATATACCACTTGATACATCTGTACTCGCAAAGTTCATATTTTAATACCTCGCATATCTGTGAACTAATCTCATCAAAACAAATCATGAGATCACCCTTCACTTATTGAGTGGGCTTCAAAGTGCGCACAGAGAATACATCTGAGACTTTCGAAATGAATATCCTTTTTAATAGAAGATTCTAGAAAGATGGAATTTTATGAAAATCTAAATGAAATTTCATTTAAATTGTGGTGTTAATTTGCATTGGATGTTAAGCATCTTTGATTTTCTTCTAATGCTCATTAGCGGGTGGAGGTGGTCTTACAATTTAATACACATACACTTTTTTATTAACACTTTACAGCAAAGTTGAAAAGTGTTTATGACATTGTTCACTCTGTCTGTCTGTCCGTTAGCACGATATCTGCCGTAAAAATAACTTAATCAAAATGAATTTTAGTATGTTGTTCAGACGGTCAGTAGGACTATAAATGGGAATATAAATGAATAATATCACCCAATTAGTTTTGGATTGAACCCGGGTTGAAAAAATGAAATACATTGAGCCCTACAGGACCTAATTTTTCAAACGTTTTTTAAGTGGATTTAAAATTCACAAATTGCTTCGAAAATTTTATATAATATTCAAATTGTTCCATAAAATATATAAAAAAAAATTCAGCGAAATATATTCAGTAGTTTAAAAAATAAAAATTAAAATAATAATTACACCTCTTATATGAAGCGATCACGTGACCATGATATGAAAAAATCACGTGACCCACTTCGAAATGATATATGGCATTCATCTTGTCTCAAAATCCTGATTTTTAAAGTTCATTTTAATTCATATTGAGTGTTGTATCCGTCCTAAAACCACTTTATTTTTGCTTAAATTCTGTGCATCTACATACTGAAACAACGCAATTACAATTTATTTCAGTTTAAATGATCATCCAAATTTGATTATTTCTACAACGAAGCCTATTTTTCACTTATGTAAAATGTAAGCACCAAAATATGTAGAATGAGTTGCATTAGAATTCTGTATTTCTTTAACACAAAATTATTTAGCTCATGGAGTCTGCATAGCTGACATGAATGAAATATTCATTGATTTTATAAAGAGAAGGACGATTTTTTTCGATGAAGTTTTAAGCATGGAGTTTAATTACTTGTAGCTCCATGGTCTTAATTTATAAATAAAATAAATTATTATAGTATTGTTATGAATAACATGAATGGGAAATTGTGTATAAATGAAATGCTGCTTTTATAGAGAGAGCCAGACGTGTTATTTCTTCTATGACGTCATTTGAATGGATTTCAGTTGTTTTCGATAAAGTTTTCAAATTTAATAAATTATCGTAGTATTATGATAATTCTAAAATTATTACCGAGGAATGTATCGTATTTTAGAGAGATTTAAAACTGGCAATTTATATTTCAATGTCGTCATTTGAATGAAGTTCATTTTTTTCGATGAAGGTTTAAGTTTTCAAATATAATAAATTAATGTAGTATTATGATAAGTTTTAAAATATTACCGAGGAATGTATTGCACTTCAGACATGTTTAAATAAAATTGCATTGAAGTTGGAAAGTGTTTCATAATCAATGCTTTAAGCATGATTGATCTTTTTTATTAACACTTTACAACATAGTTGAAAGTGTTTATGACTTTGGTCATTTTGTCCGTCTGTCTGTCTGTCTGTCTGTCTGTCTGTCCGTTATCAAGATAACTGTCGTAAACATGACTTTATCAAAATGAAATTTTAGTATGTTTTTCAGACGGTCTGTGGGATCTATGGGAATATAAATGAATAATATCACCCAATTAGTTTTGGATTGAATCCGGATTAAAAAAATGAAATACATTGAATCGTATGGGGCTAAATATTTCAAACATTAAGCAAATTTAAAATTCAAAAATAGCTTCAAAAATTTTAGGAAATATTCAAATTATCCCATAAAATATATAAAAAAAATTTCAGTAAAATATGTTAGGTAGTTTTTTAAATAAAATTTATTTTATATAGGGAGAAAAACAAATTCAATTAAATTCTGACTCTCGTTACATCCTCCAGAAAGAAAAAATAGATATATTATATAATAAATAAAACTAGTGTAATTTAAAACAAGAAAGATCAATGATGCTGAAAGCATTGATTATGAAACACTTTCCAACAGACATACAGACAGACAGAATGAACAAAGTCATAAACACTTTTCAATTTTGTTGTAAAGTGTTAATTATTAGCCATGTAATATTGTGCAATTAAACTGTATTTAATGGATTATCAGAAGGAAAACAATTTTAAGTCTGTAGGGAAGGGACATGGTGCTGTAAAAATCATATTTATTCTTATTTATAATCTGATAAATTTAGAAAATTACAGAGTTTCCATTTTTAACACTTTACAACAAAGTTGAAAAGTGTTTATGACTTTGTTCATTCTGTCTGTCTGTCTGTGTCTGTCCGTTAGCACGATAACTGCCGTAAAAATGACTTAATCAAAATGAAATTTTAGTATGTTGTTCAGACGGTCTGTAGGACCTACGGGAATATAAACGGATAATATCACCCAATTAGTTTTAGATTGAACCCGGGTTGGAAAAATGAAATACATTGAGCCCTATGGGACCTAATTTTTCAAACATTTTTTAAGCGGATTTAAAATTCACAAGTTGCTTCGAAATTTTTAGGTAATATTCAAATTGTTCCATAAAATATATAAAAAAAATTCAGCGAAATATATTCAGTAGTTTTTTAAATAAAAATTAAAATAATAATAACACCTCTTATATGAAACGATCACGTGACCATTATATGAAAGTATCACGTGATCCACTTCAAAATGATATATGGCATCCATCTTGTCTCAAAATCGTGATTTTTAAAGTTCTTTTTATTTCATATTGAGTGTTGTATCCGTCCTAAAACCACTTTATTTTGGTTTAAATTCTGTGCATCTACATACTGAAACAACGCAATTACAATATATATGAGTTTAAATGCTCATCCAAATTTGATTATTTCTACAACGAAGCCTATTTTTCACTTATGTAAAATGCAAACAGCAAAATATGTAGGATGAGTTGTATAGAAATTGCTGTATTTTTTTAACGCAAAGGAATTCAGCTCAAGGAGTCTGCATAGCTGATATGAAAGAAATATTCATTGACTTTACCGAGAGAAGGACGGTTTTTTGGGATGAAGTTTTAAGCGTAGAGTTAAATTACTTGTAGCTCCATGGTCTTAATTTTTAAATAAAATAAATTATTATAGTATTGTGATGAATGACATGAATGGGAAATTATTTATGAATGAAATGCTGCTTTTTGAGAAAAAGCCAGGAGTGTTATTTTTTCTATCACGTCATTTGAATTACTTTCAGTTGTTTCGATGAAGTTTTTAAATATAACAAGAAAGATCAATCATGCTTAAAGCATTGATCATGAAACACTTTCCAACTTCAATGCAATTTTATTTAAAAAACTCGAAAATGCAATACATTCCTCGGTAATATTTTAAAACTTATCACAATACTACATTGATTTATTATATTTGAAAACTTAAACCTTCATTGAAAAAAATGAACTTCATTCAAATGACGGCTTTGAAATATAAATTGCCTGGTTTAAATATCTCTAAAATGCAATACATTCCACGGTAATATTTTTAAAACTATCATAATACTACGATAATTTATTATATTTGAAAACTTCATCGAAAACAACTGAAATAAATTCAAATGACGTCATAGAAAAAATAACACGCCTGGATCTCTCTATAAAAGCAGGATTTCATTCATAACTTTCTCCATTTCAGTCATCACAATACTATAATAATTTATTATATTTAAAAATTAAGACCATGGAGCTACAATTCATAAACTTTATGCTTAAAACTTCATCGAAAAAAATCGTCCTTCTGTTTATAAAATCAATTAATATTTCATTCATATCAGCCAAGCAGACTCCATGGGCTGAATTATTTTGTGTTAAAGAAATACAGTAATTCTAATACAACTCATTCTACATATTTTGCTGTTTACATTTTACATAGGTGAAAAATAGGCTTAGTTGTACAAATAATCACAATTGAATGAGAATTTAAACTCAAATATATTGTCATTGTGTTGTTTTAGTATGTAGATGCACAGAATTTAAGCAAAAATAAAGTAGTTTTAGGACGGATACTACACTCAGTATGAATTAAAAAGAACTTTAAAAAATCACGATTTTGAAACAAGATGGATGCCATATATCATTTTGAAGTGGGTCATGTGATCGTTTCATATCATGGTCACCTGATCGTTTCATATAAGATGTGTAATTATTATTTTACTTTTTATTTAAAAAACTACTGAATATATTTCGCTGAATTTTTTTTTATATATTTTATGGAACATTACCTAAACTATTACCTAAAGTTTTCGAAGCAATTTGTGAATTTTAAATACGCTTAAAAAATATTTGAAAAATTAGGTCCCATAGGGCTCAATGTATTTCATTTTTTCAACCCGGGTTCAATCTAAAACTAATTGGGTGATATTATTCATTTATATTCTCATAGGTCCTACAGACCGTCTGAACAACATACTGAAATTTCATTTTGATTAAGTCATTTTTACGGCAGTTATCGTGCTAACGGACAGACAGACAGACAGACAGAATGAACAAAGTCATAAACACTTTTCAACTTTGTTGTAAAGTGTTAAAAAAATTATCGTGGTATTATGATAATTCTAAAATTATTATCGAGTAATATATCACATTTTAGAGCTGTTTAAACCAGGCAATTTATATTTCAATGCCGTCATTTGAATGAAGTTCATTTTTTTCGAAGAAGGTTTAAGTTTTCAAATATAATAAATCAATGAAGTGTTGTGAGAAGTTTTAAAATATTACCGAGGAATGTATTGCATTTTAGACATGTTTAAATAAAATTGCATTGCTGTTGGAAAGTGTTTCATAATCAATGCTTTAAGCATGATTGATCTTTCTTGTTTTAATTTTCCTATTCCTAATCTTGATTTGTCGCTGAATATTTAATATCCCTATTGAGTATAAAATATTTTCTTCACATACTAGTATTCATTTTATTATTAACACTTTACAACATAGTTGAAAGTGTTTATGACTTTGGTCATTCTTAACACTGTACAACATAGTTGAAAGTGTTTATGACTTTAGTCATTCTGTCTGTCTTTCTGTCTGTCTGTCCGTTAGCACGATAAATGCCGTAAAAATGGCTTTATCAAAATGAAATTTTAGTACGTTTTTCAGACGGTCTGTGGGACCTACGGGAATATAAATGAATAATATCACTCAATTAGTTTTTTATTGACCCGGGTTGAAAAAATGAAATACATTGAAGCCTATGGGACCTAATGTTTCATACATTTTTTAAGCACATTTAAAATTCACAAATTGCTTCGAAAATTTTAGAAAATATTTAAATTATTCCTTAAAATAAATAAGAAAAATTTCAGTAAAATATGTTAGGTAGTTTTTTAAATAAAAATTATTTAATATAGGGAGAAAAACCAATTCAATTAAATTCTGACTCTAGTTATATCCTCAAGAAGGAACAAGAAAGATCAATCATGCTTAAAGCATTGATTATGAAACACTTTCCAACTTTAATGCAATTTTATTTAAACAAGTCTAAAATGCAATACATTCCTCGGTAATATTTCAAAACTTATCACAATACTACATCAATTTATTATATTTAAAAACTTAAACCTTCATCGAAAAAAATGAACTTCATTCAAATGACGACATTGAAATATAAATTGCCTGGTTTAAACATCTCTAAAATGTTATACGTTTCTCGGTAATAATTTTAGAATTATCATAATACTACGATAATTTATTGTATTTGAAAACTTCATCGAAAACAACAGAAATTCATTCAAATGACGTCATAGAAAAAATAACACGCCTTGCTCTCTCTATAAAAGCAGCATTTCATTCATAAATAATTTCCCATTTATGTCATTCATCATAATACTATAATAATTTATTTTATTTAAAATTTAAGGCCAAGGAGCTGCAAGTAATTAAACTCTATGCGTAAAACTTCATCGAAAAAAATCGTCCTTCTCTCTGTAAAATCAATTAATATTTCATTCATACCAGCTATGCAGTCTCCATTTGCTATGCAGTCTCCTGCTGTTTACATTTTACATAGGTGAAAAATAGGCTTCGTTGTAGAAATAATCAAATTTGGATGAGCATTTAAAATCAAATATATTGTAATTGCGTTGTTTCAGTATGTAGATCCACAGAATTTATGCAAAACTAAAGTGATTTTAGGACGGATACAACACTCAATATGAATTAAAACGAACTTTAAAAATCACGATTTTGAGACAAGATGGATGCCATAAATCATTTTGAAGTGGGTCACGTGATCTTTTCATATCATGGTCGCGTGATCGCTTCATGTACGAGGTGTTATTATTATTTTAATTTTTATTTCAAAAATACTGAATATATTTCTCTGATTTTTTTTATATATTTTATGGAACAATTTGAATATTACCTAAAATTTTCGAAACAATTTGTGAATTTTAAATCCGCTTAAAATATATTTGAAAAATTAGGTCCCATAGGGTTCAATGTATTTCATTTTTTCAACCCGGGTTCAATCCAAAACTAATTGGGTGATATTATTCATTTATATTCCCATAGGTCCTACAAACCGTCTGAACAACATACTAAAATTTCATTTTGATTAAGTCATTTTTACGGCAGTTATCGTGCTAACGGATAGATAGACAGACAGAATGAACAAAGTCATAAACACTTTTCAACTTTGTTGTAAAGTGTTAAAAAAGGGACATATTATATAATAAATATCTTTCCAAGAGTTTAGTTATTTTATATATGAGAAAGGTTTCGAATTTTAAAATATATATGGTAGATAAAAAATTTTCAAATTTTTAAATTAAATAAATTATTATTGTGTTGTGATGAATGAAACGATTGAAAAAATGTATATGAATGAAATGCTGCTTTTATATAGAGACGATTTATATTTCGATGACGTCATTTGAATAAAATTCATTAATTTTCGATGATGTTTTCAAATGTAATAAATTATTGTAGTGTTATTATAATTTTAAAAATATTACCGAGGAATGTATCTCATTTTAGAGATGTTTAAACCAGGCAATTTATATTTCAATGCCGCCATTTGAATGAAGTTCATTTTCATCGATGAAGTTTTCACATATAATAAATTAATATAGTATTGGGATAATTTTAAAAATAATACCGAGGAATGTATCTCATTTTAGAGATGTTTTTATAAAATAGTATTGAAGTTGGAAAGTGTTTTATAATTAATGCTTTATGCATAATTGATCTTTCTTGTTGTTAGGATGTTTACACAGGACTAATTGAGCCCCTCTCAATAACTTTATAGATTATTTTTAAATAAATTATGTTCGATACTTCTGATCTTCTAATACTGATCTGATTTTCCAATACTATATTTTGATCTGATATTTAAGTAATTTTTGGCGTTCTCTTAGTAACACTTTACAACAAAGTTGAAAAGTGTTTATGACTTTGTCATTCTGTCTGTCTGTCCGTTAGCACGATAACTGCCGTAAAAATGACTTAATCAGAATGAAATTTTAGTATGTTGTTCAGACGCTCTGTAGAACCTCTGTAGAATATAAATGAATAATATCACCGAATTAGTTTTGGATTGAACCCGGGTCGAAGAAATGAAATACATTGAGCCCTATGGGACCTAATTTTTCAAACATTTTTTAAGCGGATTTAAAATTCACAAATTGCTTCGAAAATTTTAGGTAATATTCAAATTGTTCCATAAAATATATAAAAAAAAATTCAGCGAAATATATTCAGTAGTCTTTTAAATAAAAATTAAAATAATAATTACACCTCTTATATGAAACGATCACGTGACCATGATATGAAACGATCACATGACCCACTTCAAAATGATATATGGCATCCATCTTGTTTCAAAATCGGGATTTTTTAAAGTTCTTTTTAATTCATATAGAGTGCTGTATCCGTCCTAAAACTACTTTATTTTTGCTTAAATTCTGTGCATCTACATACTGAAACAACGCAATGACAATATATTTGAGTTTAAATGCTCATCTAAATTTGATTATTTCTACAACTAAGCCTATTTTTCACCTATGTAAAATGTAAACAGCAAAATATATAGAATGAGTTGTATTAGAATTCCTGTATTTTTTTAAAACAACATAATTTAGTCCATGGCTGATATGAATGAAATATTAATTGATTTCATAAAGAGAAGGACGATTTTTTTCGATGAAGTTTCAAGCATAGAGTTTAATTTTTTGTAGCTCCATGATCTTAAACAAAATGTTTAAATAAAATAAATTATTATAGTATTGTGATAAATGAAATGAATGGGAGAAAGTTATGAATGAAATCCTGTTTTTATAGAGAGGTCCAGGCGTGTTATTTTTTCTATGATGTCATTTGAATTAATTTCAGTTGTTTTCGATGAAGTTTTCAAATATAATAAATTATCGTAGTATTATGATAATTCTAAAACTATTACCGAGGACTGTATAACATTTTAGAGATGTTTAAACCAGGCAATTTATATTTCAATGCCGCCATTTGAATGAAGTTCATTTTTTTTCGATGAAGGTTTAAGTTTTCAAATATAATAAATTAATGCAGTATTGTGATAATTTTCAAAATATTACCGAGAAATGTATTGCATTTTAGACTTGTTTAAATAAAATTGCATTGAATTTGGAAAGTGTTTCATAATCAATGCTTTAAGCATGATTGATCTTTCTTGTTGTTAGGATGTTTACACAGGACTAATTGAGCCTCTCTCAATAACTTTATAGATTATTTTTAAATAAATTATGTTCGATACTTTTGATCTTCTAATACTGATCTGATTTTCCAATACTATATTTTGATCTGATATTTAAGTAATTTTTAGCGTTCTTTTATTTAAGTCTCTCTTCATTTACTTTCAAACAGAAGTGTGTGTGTGTGTGTGTGTGTGTAAGGGGGGGGGGGGGTCTTTTAAAATTTGTTTTTATTCTATGATCGCAAATTACCTATAGGGCATTGTTTCGAAATTCTAAAGTCTTGGACAAAGGTGTTCTCGTGAAAATGAATAATACCCGCACGTAATAAATTGCAGAATTCTTTAAACAAAGGGATTTTAAATAAGTTCACTTGTGATAGGATCCTATAATCCTTAAAGAAAAAGATATCAAACCTCGAAATTAAAAAATTGCTTCAAGTGTGGGAGGAGGTAACAATACATGCACAGGATCCAACTTCGTCATTAAAAAATCTGATGTGACCAGCACATGACTTTTCCTGCAGACTCATATTCTCGTTCTCTATTTCTTCAATAATTCACTATATTGAGTTTAATTACACAAAATAACGCCCACAATTATTTAAAATGAAACTGAATTGGCACTTTTAATTCAATTTTCATTCTCTGTTGGTAACTGGACTTGTTTTCAACGGTGGCTCAGCGTAAATGCGAAAAAGCTAAAATATGTCGAGAACGTCTAGCTCTAGTGTATTGGAGTTGGTCTTATTCTTTTCATCATTAAAAATTATGTATAAAACAAGCATTTAAATGATACACTCACAGACAATGAAAGTTACGCACAAAGAAGGAAGTATAGGATGGACCTGAAATTTTATTGCTGGAAGGATAAGGATGGATGATATACATGATCACAAAACAGCACAGCAGAACAAAGTACAAAGGGAGCTGTGGTTCACAGTCCGGTCATCCTCAATAGCGCGTCGCACCGTCTCGTGCTGCGATACAAGCAGCAATACGGTCCGGCATAGTGTCGAACAGGCACTTGGTGTTGTCCTGCGGCACACGAGTCCACACCTGTTGACGTTAAGTTCCAAATCCTGAGTATTGCGGCAACGAGACAGCTGGCGTTTCAACTGGTCCCACACATGCTCGATAGGGGTCCGGATGTGCAAGGGACCTCCACATCCTCATCATCGGTCTCCAAAACGAAGCGCCACTCATCGCTAAACACCACACATCGCCAATCTGTGGCGTTCCACGTTGTTCTGGCCCGGCACCACTGCAACCGGAGCCGCCGATGTTAACGGCAGCACACGTAAGGGACGCTAGGATCACAGATTCGCTTCCTTCAGGCATCTAGATATGGTTCGTGGGCACGCAGGAGTCGTTACGTGCGTCTATATCACGGATCAGGTCGCCGCGGGCTCTGTGTGTGCCTGCCGTACGATCATTCGATCCTCTCTACTGGTTGTATGCCTGGTCCATCCAGAGCCGTTCCTCCGTGTCTGGGTGGCGTCTCGTGACCAGTGCTACCAACACCGTCGGACGGTATAATCCAAACGATCCACGTGACGGGCTATCCGGCGCGCTGCCCACCCTGCGGTTTTCATTCAGCCGATGCTCATCTCTCTCTCGAAGTCCGTCAGTTGTGTATATCGACGTTTCTTGCGTCTATCCACCATTCTTTTCACGCCGTACTCGTGCTTGCGTCGTCCGAAGCTTCACGCATTGATGGAGCGTCGACTACTCGCCGGTTTATAAGGCCGTTGGTTCAAGCTTGGAGCGCCACTCACAGGTGTACGGTCATGCGCAATCACTCCAGACTGGGATCATTTGCATACCAGCCCGCTCTCTAGCTATTTATATCATTTCACGGCTGTATCATGTTTTCTTCTTGGTGCGCAACTTCCATTGTCCGTGAGTGTATTTGAGCATACGTAGATTTTATTTTAGATTTTGACAATTTTTGCCAGCTATTTCGCAAAAAAAGGCAGGTTACTTTTTATCGAAGCGTACTAAAATCTAATCAGCACCAGGCCAACCCACAAGTGACTTATTTACCAAATTCTGTGAAATTTGATCTATTAGTTTTTGATCTAGAGTGGATACAGTCATTTTTTGCGGGTCATTTTGCAGAAAAGGAAAGGCGGGTTGTTTTTTCCAGAATCGTACCAAAAACTAATCAGCACCAGAGTCACATACAAGTGCCTTACCAAATTTTATGAAATTCGGTCCATTAGTTTTTGAGTTATAGTGGATTCATTCATTGCACATACAGACATACACACAAACGTCACGTTAAAAATAGTGTTTTCGTGTTCTAGAGGTCCCGAAACGTGTAGATCCGTCCAAAACTCGAGTTGCGATTTTCGACATGATTCCAATACTTTCCCTATACTTTACAATGTATTGCAGGGAATGTAAAAATGCGTCATTTGGGGAAGGGGAAAATTCTAAATCTGATAGTTTCGAACGCTCGTATTTAAGAAAATGCTTCACTTGGCAATTACAAGACTGACATTTAAGAAAATGCTTCCTTCGAATTCTGAGCTAACTTAAAAAAGCAAAGTTCTTGCATCATTTTTGAAAGTTTAATCATTAATTCAATGTCCCTTTCTACATAGATATGCCGCAGATGTTGCTGTATGGGGATATCGCACACACACCATACCTTCCTTAATTCTTTAAAAGAACATATTCTAAAGATATCTCTCCGCCCCATTGTGACAAGGTCGCCTTTAAACCTTAAACCAAAGTACTTTCTTTAATTCTTCTAAGTTCACATATTAAAAGTGTGTCAAGTTTTCCCATTCGCCGCTAGGTGCCGCTGATGGTTCTGTTCCATTCACTGCCATGATGCACCGCTTAAAAAGTTTCATTGAAACTTTGAAATATCCAAAGTCCTATGATAGTAACCTCTTTCCGCCGCTTGGCGACATTGATGTCACCATTCCTCCATTGCGGCAGAAATACAACCGTTACCCTGCAAAAAAAAATTCTATACACACCCGCAAAACCCATTCGTTCAAAACATTAAGTAAAAAACATTAAAGTTTCCTCAAATGACCCCCGTACAAGACCACAAAAAAAATTGTTGCCACCACCCAAAACTTTCTGAAACATTAAAATACGAAAAAATTTTCCATTTTATAAAAAATACCCTTATTTAGAATCGAAGGATAACAAGATGGCCTCTGGTGACGGTATGGGCATACTGCATTCCGCCCACTGCCGCAGAACCCGACTTTCTTGTCTACTTCTTCTCTTCATACCCAAAAACATTCAGACTCATGTTGTTATTTCTTTCTAACAATTTAATCTGATGCTGAGAAGTGGGATACTCAATTCTATCAAGATTCATCTTTTATGTTCCTTAAAATGACCAACACGAGTTGCATTCCTATAAACTGGATAAAGACTTGCTAATGTTCACTACATAAAACTACTAGCCTTCAAGGTAATTTCCTGTAGCAACATTTGTTTTATTCTAAATCTATGAGAACAAATAACAGTCACAGTATAGTATAATATTATAAACAGTCAGAGTATTGTATAATACAGGGTCTTTCAAAAGTCCGTATAAACTTTAAAAATTCATTAAAAATCGAAAAATCATCGCATTGAAGTACGGTTTGCACCATAAGTATTGATAGGACAGGGGTTTTTTTTTTGACGTGAAAAAATTTTATAGTTTAAAAAATCACCTATAGGTGGCGCTGAACGCATTGGAAAGACAATTAAAATAACTTACTGTACGTGTCAAATCGTGTGACAAGCCTAAGTAACCCTGAAGAGGTGATAGGATCTTTTCCTTTCTTTAGATTTTTCCTAAATCAGAATTTTTGCAAAGCATCTGATGCTGATTCGCCGCTCACGTAATACAGCTTCACTAACAAGACTTTCTCGATCAAAGTTAACATTCTCGCAAAAGCTTCTTCTTTGCACCGTTTACTAATGAATCAAATGAAGAATCTGCCGAGCACTACAGTTCTTTTATAACAGCCTCATTTGCATACTTCTGGAAGATGTATTCGGGTAAGCGCCACCTATAGGTGATTTTTTAAACTACAAAATTTTATCACTTCAAAAAAAAACCCCGTTCTGTCAATACTTATGGTACAAACCGTACCTCAATGCGATGATTTTTCGATTTTTAATGAATTTTTAAAGTTTATACGGACTTTTCAAAGACCCTGTATTATAAACTCACAGTATTGTATAAAGCTTCTATAACAACCGTTCTTAAGTATGAGTTTACAAACTCATCATTATTTGCATTGCTGCGAATGAATTGTATATCCACAATAATATACTACTTGATACATCTGTACCCGCAATGTTCATCTTTTCATACCTCCAATAGTTATGAACGACTCTTATCGAAACAAAGCGTAAGATCACCCTGTACTTCTTCAGTGGGAGCACAGAGGACAAATACATCTAAGGATTTCGAAATGAAGATCCTGTTTAATAGAAGACTCTATAAAGATGGAATTTTATTAAAATCAAAACGAAATATGAATTAAATTGCGGCGTTAATTTGCATTGGTTGTTATACATTCTTACTTTTCATCTAGTGCTCATTAACGGGTGGAGGTGGGCCTACAATTTAATACACATACACTTTATTATTGTTAGGATGTTTACACAGGACAAATTAATCTAACCTCTTTGAATAACATTTAGATAACGTTTAAATAGATTATATTCGATAATTTGATCTGATTTTCCAATACCATACTTTGATCCAATATTTAAATAATTTTAGTCGTTCCTTTTTCTTAAGTTACTCTTTATATACTTTTAAACAGAAGTAGGGAGGGACTTACAGTGTTCTTTTTTAAAATTCGTTTATATTTTAAAATCACATATTCACTATAGGGCACTGTTACGAAATTCTAAAGTCTTGGACAAAGGTTTTCTCATGAATATGAATAATACCCACAAATAGTAAATTATACAATGCTTTAAACTAGGGGATTTTAAATAAGTTCTCTTATGATAGGGTCGTATAATTTATAAGGAAGGACATATCAAACCTCATATTTAAAAAATCACTTCATGTTGGAGAAGGTGTATCAATACTCACACAGGGTCCTATAACCTTTATGTAGGGATAATATAAAACCTAGTAATTAAAAATGCTTCACGTGGGGGAGGGGAAATATTCAAAATCGGGGGATTTCCAGTGGTCGCATTTAAAAAAATGCTTTATGTGGTTGTAACAAGACTCGCTTGCAAAAAAATGCTACTGTCGAATTCTCAGATAACTTAGAAAAGGAAATTACTTGAATCATTTTTGAAAGTTTATTCATTTAGCATCACCTTCCACCAAGACGATTTGCAGATGTTACTGTATGGGTATATCGCCCATAAAATATACCTTCCTTAATTCATTAAAAGAAAATTGTTCTAACGCTTTACTAACGCCCCCAATGTGGCAAGATCGCCTTTAAATCTTAAAATTGCTTTTAATCTTCAAGATCACACATTAAAAATGTGTCTAGTTTTCCCATCTGCCTCTAGGTGGCATTGATTCCCTCCACTGCCTTGATGCCACCGCTTAAAAAGTTTCATTATGGCATTAATGTCACCATTCCGCCATTGCCGCAGAATTCCCGACGTTGCCACCTCCAAAAGTTTTCTATACACACCCTCAAAACCCATTCGTTCAAAACATTAAATAAAGCACATTAAAGTTTCCTCAAATTACCCCCGTACAAGACCAAGAAGACAAAACCGCTGCCACCACCCAAAAAGTTTCTGAAACAAGAAGGTACACAATATTTTTCAATTTTACAAATATACCTCCTATTTAGGATCGAAGGATTCCAAGATGGTCTCTGGCGGCGGTATATGCATACTGCATACCGCTCACTGCCAAAGAGCTCGACTTTCTTGTCTACTACTTCTTCTCTTCATACCCAAAAACATTCAGACTCATATTGTTATTTCTTTCTTACAATTTAATCTGATATTACTCAATTCCATTAAGATTCATCTTCTATGTTCGGTATATTTACCGACACGAAGTGAATTCCTATAAATTGGATACGAGTTGCTAATGTAGACTACATAAAACTACTACTCTTTATTGAATCTCTTTCAATAACTTTAACGTTTAAATAGATTATAGTCGATAATTTGATCGGATTTTCCAATACTATATTTTGATCTGATATTTAAATACTTTTACTATTTTCATATACTTTTAAACAGAAGTCAGGAGGGGTTTACAGTATTCTCTTTTAAATATCGCTTATATTCTAAGGTCCCATATTCCATATATGGCACTGTTACGAAATTCTAAAGTCTTGGACAAAGGTGTTCTCATGAAAATGAATAATACCCATACATAGCAAATTACACAATGCTTTAAACAAGGGAATTTTAAATGAGTTCTCTCATGATAGGGTCCTATAATCCTTAAGGGAGAAGATATCAAACCTCATAATTAAAAAAATTGCTTCATGGGAGGCAGGGGGTATCAATACTCACACATGGTCCTATAATCCTTACGAAGGGGGAATATAAAATTTCATAATTGAAAAATGCTTCATGTGTGCGAATATTCTAAATCTGGGGCTTTCAAATGCTGGCATTTAAAAAAAAAATGTTTCACGTGGCAGTAACAAGAGTCGCGTTAAAAAAAATGCTTCTATCGAATTCTCAGCTAACTTAGAAAAGGAAGGTGCTTGCATTATTTTTGAAATTTTAATCATTAAGTTAGCATCCCTTTCCATCACGATGTGGCGTAGGTGTTTGAGAGCGGATATTCTAAATATGGGAGTTTTCAATGCTAAAAAAATGCTCACAAAACGAATGAAGCGTTTCAAAAATAATTTGATACGATTATTACAATCAGTGAATCATCGAATTACTTTCGATAAATTATACGATTAGAAATTAGAAATATTTATTTTACAGTAAAAATACTTTGATACTATTCGTTGGTAAAAATTATTAACCGAGACCTGGGGTAAAATGCAGTGTACTTGGCATGTATATATTGTTTGAGGGGGTATGCAAATGATTAGAATTTAGGAGTTAAAAAACGTTTAATTAAAAATGATGACAAGAAGATGACATTTTAAGTGATAAAGTATCACTTGGCAGCTATATATGCCGATGCGGCATAGAGTAAATTAAGTTTCTAATGTCCTTCTGCGGAAGATTCTGCTACAAATGTGGCAACTGTCAGCTAATTGAGTGATATTCTGAAAAAGCTATAATTGGCTTTCCAGCATGTCCCAGACGTGTTCTATTGGTGATAGTTCTGGGGACCTGCATGGCAATGGGAGAGTATTAAATCCTCGAAATCATTGTTGAGAAAGTCGTGCAGTATGTGATTGAGCGTTGTCTTGTTGGTAAGTGAAACCTGTGCAGCTTGACAGCATTGGCAGATTAATCGACGGCAGAATTTCGTCGACGTATAATGGAGTCGTCAGATTGCCCGCTATACATATAAACTTAAAACGACCGGTGTTTTCACACACGGGCTGGATTTTATGCTTTGATTCTGCAGGTTGTGTGCAAAGATGCCTTTGAGACGTACTCGACGGCGCTATAAACAATTGTCGTATTTAGAGAGAGGGGTCGCAATATATATTTAAGGAAAGCTGGTTGGTGCAACTAGAGATCGACTGTCCCACGAAATGCACACTACTAGTGATAGCCATATGCCGCTTGACAACTAATGGGGGATCGGAACGCTGACCAGTCGTCTTCCACACACGTATACGGCGGTCATCCGTACTGAGAAAGAAGCGGGATTTTTCGTTAAAAACGACATGCTTCCAATCGGACACTCTTCAGGCTAACCGTGCTCATCACCCATTGAGACGGCTCTGCCTACGTTGCGGGTTCAGTGGAAGGTGCCTTAATGGACGTCGACACATAATACCACGTTCTTCCAGTTGCCTTCGAATAGTATCCCTTGATACAGGATGCATGGAGAATGACGAATGCCTTCGAATGGCTGATAGCAATGCTATTGGTGTGGATGTGGCTCCTCTCCTGACTACACGATCCTCTCGAGCAGTTGTCTCTCTGGGACGTTCTAAGCTCCTGCGATGGTTATGTGTGCCTTCTCTGACCTACTATTGCCAACACCGAGCAACTAGCATACCGTTCTGACCTGCAGTATCAAATGATAAAATCCAGTTCCAATTACCTGTGTGCGAAAACACGGTCGTTTTAAGTACTACAGGATGCGTCGTTCTCATGTGTGTTGTATGAGCTCTATAACATCATTGGCGCTGACAGTTTGATAATCTGTATAACTCTTGAAACAGCATTTGCATGTCGAGTTTCGGAGCTTTAGCTCAATATTCTATGGATGCATATTTTTATTTTTTGCAATAGAGTGTAGTTTAGTAGTTAATTCATCAAAGCATCGTCATTTTCTTTAACTTTTTGAACATTTAAATATATATTCGTCATTTTTGATATTTTAGCTTTATTGTCGTCAAACTTAGAGTCATTTTTTCCATGTATATAACGAATTTTTCTGAATCTGTGGCAAAATATCTCCAAGTTGACGATATTTCGCTAAATTAGTCGCCAAACGTTACAGAAAAATGGAGAGAAGGTAATTTCGTATATATAAATGACTGTTAGCGAATTGTTAATCGTCAAAATACAGAACTATTAAACAAAATATTTTTTTCTCGTGGACGGAACGAACTAGATTCAAAAATATATAATAAGAGTAATAAATAAACTTTATTTTGCCCCACAATATACACAATACATATAATATGTTAACACATTTGTCGCATAATATTATATGCATAAATTGAACATATTTCACAATAATTAATGCTTTTTAAATTTTATGTGATTTCTTTTTATATAAATTTATGCAACATCTAAAGAACGGTTCATGCTAGCGGTCTAAAATATCTGTCAATCGTTTCCTAATGAAAAATTACGTAAGAAATTATTATTTATATAACATTATTGAAGATTCTGATTTTTTGATGATTTTTCAAAATGACATTCGAAAATTCATTTTTCCTTATATTCGATTGCGTTTAAAATCAATAGGCTTCCAGTATTCACCAATTGTAATTCTTGTACCAAATTTCGTTCGAAACGTTCCCTTCCTTCATGAAATATCGCCTTCACAGTCTCTCACACACAGACAGCACCTCAAAATTGGTTATTCAGGGTTGCTTGAAACGTGCTCTTTCGTCGAAAACTCGATCGAATTCTCGACCCCATTACAGTACTTTATTCATTATACTATGTATATATGGAAAGTAACATGTAAACCTTTTGATCTTTTCTTAAAAAGAAGGGACTCGCGGTTGTTTCCATAAACTGTCGCCGATGACTTAAAATCTCCCAAATGTTTCAGATTCTGGAAACGCGAGTTGCTATTTTGTCGAAAGTGAGAGTCTGATCTTTGTTTTCAGTTTTGTCCGTTTGGTGGACAGCCGACCTTAATTCTTGAGTTACTTGTCTGGTTCATGACTTTCCTTTACACCCTGTACATGAACAAATAGCCTTTCAGACATACACTACCCGACAATGCAACAATGCAACATCATAAAGCTTTGACCGTATAATTATGCAAGCTGTGAGATAGTCGCAGCTAGCCGATGTATGCAAATAATCTGAAATACAAGTAAGTCACGTGATTAGAGCGCGGGATAAAAGGTATGGAAACAGCAGATGGGTCAACAGTTGTTACTGCCTGTCGCCTACGGAAACCCGTTTTCCGAGCTGGTTTTCGTTTCAGAAGACATGTGCTGCCTGGTCGACGATGCCGAAGTCCGTTTCAGAATTTGGACAATCGTGCGATTCATTTTAGGCCTACGTACGGCTGGATGGTCGCACGGGCGTATCGCCGCTGAAACACGCGTAGATGTGCCCACTGTGCAAATGATTTGGGGAACATGGATTGAAGAAAGGCAGGTGAATCGTCACAGTGGTACATGTTCATCCAGACGTACCCCAGCACGCGTTGATCGACGCATTCCAAGGCATGCGGTGGCGGCTCTATGTCATAAGGTAAAATTGTCCTTATCAAAAATTACCTGTATAGGACTTACCTATGATGCCGCCACTAAGGGTGGAGCATGTAAGCTCCCGGTTCTCAAGCTCGGACTACGAACACACAAAACATAAAGAAACACACATGCTTAATTGCTCAATTTATTTTAATATTTTACTTAATAGATATCTATTATATCTGGAGTAACTATGCTATAATTAAATCAATTACTAAAAGACACATAATACTGACAATATTACATTAATAGCTATATATATATTTACACACATAATATCTTTGATTTAAATTTCTTAAAAACAGTTTCCTTTAAACAATCGATAAAGAATAGTTCTTATAGTTCAATATTACGAACTCGTTCATATGGTCTACTCATATGAACTGGTAGTCAATTATTTTAATAATCGTTAAAGGTGTGCCTTCCGTGCTAATAGTGACAATTGAAAGTTGGTTACCTTTACTCTTTGTTACGTGCATATTCGTGCCATCTCAACGATGTGGGAAAATCGTTGCACTTCGCGTACTTGCGCAGGCTACCATTCTATTGCTCACAATCTGCAGACACTTTTCACAAAAACCAAAAACATGATGCTGACTCGTTCGAAAGTTTTAAGACGACTACCAAAAACTTCAGGTGCGTCTAGGACGCTGTCGAAATTGCATCTCCTGGAAAGTTCTAGAACATTCTCTCAAACCTTTTTCTTTTCACATTGTAGTGTCGTTGTTGATTCGTTGAAGTGAAGAAGGGGATGCGCTGCTTATTTATGTTTGTATTGCCATTGGCTCCCTCTGCAGCATTTAAATAGCTCATTAGCTAGGTTGGCATCCGCAATTGGAATTTCGAAATGGCTAGGTTGGCATCCGTAATTGGAATGTAACATGTAATACAAATATTGTGTTACACTCTACAAACGACGACTGTCGACAATCTGCAGAATTTGCAGGGTATATTGGATGTTCCGATATCAACGACAACAGTTTTTCGAAGATTGACCGAAAGCGACTTGCACTCAAACCGTCCTTTACGAAGACTGCCATTGACGACAAGACACCGACGTGAGAGATTGCAATGATGTCGAGCCCGAGCGTCTTGGATGACTGAATATGACAGGGTACTGTTCAGCGACGAGTCTCTGTTCTTTTCGTAGAATGACAGTCGCCGTGTGAGAGTCTGGATCGATGTGGAAACAGGTCCAATCCTACTGCGAGTGTTGAACTCCATACTGGTCGATAACTCGACATCATGGTTTGGAGTGCCATCGACTTCGAAACTGGTCACATCTGGTTAATATCAGATGCACAATGACGTCACGACAATATGTGGATGAGGTGCTGCGGTCGGTTGCACTGCCCTAGCTTCAGCGGTTGCAAAATGCTGTTTTTCAACAAGATAACGCGTGGCCGCATACTGCAACCATCAGCAGACAAGCCTTGCAAGATATCCAGGTGCTTCCTTGGCCTCCGCTGTCTCCAGATCTCTCACCCATCGAGCATGTATTAGACGTGATTGATCGTCGTTTGACTGCCCTGCCCCCGTTTCAAACAGAGGACGACCTGTGGAGGATTGTTGAAAGCATGTGTTGCTGCTTGTATCACAGCAAGAGGTCTTCTTACTGTCTACTGATCATCCTGTTTACGCCATTACTGTATTGCATTATCCTTCTGGAATTAACGTCACTTTTGTATATTTGCCATCTCTGTCTGTGTATCCTTTATCATCACAGTCTATGCGCTCTTTCATGGTGTTGCATTTTCTGCTTCGGGTTGTATATTTCTAAGTGGAGAGAAATCGAATAGGAAAAGAACGAGTGATACTGCAAAAAAATTTCATCTCGCTAGTATTTCTTGAATAAACTAAATCGTTTACAATTATCCTAAAAACCTACAAAACAGTACTTCTGATAACATATCACATTGTATTTCTGTGGGTTGAACTAAAAAACCGCCAACACCTACAGTGGTCTGAGTCTCTAGCTATTCGACCATTGATGGATTTTCATATATTTAGGGTCCACATGCCGTTGACCTTGTTGGCAAATACCATTCCATGTCTTTACATAAATTTCTCAAAAGTGAAGCATTTCATTCATAGCCGCAGCCAAAAAGGAAATGATATTGATGATCAAATGAGTATAGTTTACAGTGCTAAATAATGTTTATCCAATGAGGGTAGAGACCGTTCCATATTACTTTCCCTATACTATATACTGCTGTTTGTAATAATTGCAACGCCATGAAGGAATCATCAATATTGAATGAAATTTATTTCACAAACTACCTGTATTGATACAAATAAACGGTTAAATTTACAAAGCAAAAACGCAATATTACATGTCAGAAATCAGTATTTGGTGATGCCACCACGCGCTGCAATAGGTGCTTCTATACGACGTGGCATCGAATCAAACAGATTTTGAATTTGTACCGGAGGAAGAGCATTCCAGATTGCTTCTATCAGAATCCAAAGTTCACCTGTATTAGCTACGGGACGAGCGACGAAATCCCACACATGTTCAATAGGCGGCATATCTGGTGAATAGACAGACCAAGGAAAAAACTGTACCTGTTGTGATGAAAATATGCCTTGACTTTCCTAGTAACATGTGGACGGGCATTGTCTTGTTGAAATACAGCTCCAGGAATGCGTTGAAAAAACGGTAGGACTCAGTGCTTCAAAACTTCTCTGATATACTGCTTGTTGTTGAGATTATCCACAATTCTTAGCAGCTGAGATAGTCCAAGATACCCAATGGCGCCCCAAACCATCACGCTTGGCTTTCGTCCAGTATGGCGTTGTATAACGCACTCCGGAATGTGGCGATCACCGTTATATAGCGTCTAACGTACCTCGCCAAATTAAAGCGGGATTCATCGGAAAAGATGACTTGTTGCCAATTGACAAGCCAGTGTCTACATTGATAAGCCCATTGTAGTCGCAGGTGTCGATGGTTTTGCGTCAAGGGAATTCTGTACAAAGGAATTATTTCACGCAGTCCACGTTGTAGCTGACGCCGACGAATTGTTAGAGCAGACAATGACACACCTGTAGGAGGGCTCTAACATTCTGTCAACTATCGTAATGAAACTGTACGGTCCATCATTGCCATGCAGATGAGGTGTCTATCATCCCGTGCTGACGTAATATTTCGTTGTCCACTGCCGGTTTTTACGACTCGTCCGGTTCTCTTCAGTCCACTGCTTCCACACTCGCATTACTGTCGTGGCATTACGCTCCATGCAAGTTATTATTGCACGATAAGAAAAAAAACCTTTCACGAAGGCCGATCATTCGTCCCCGTTCAAACTCCGTAACTCGCTCATAGGGTACCCTCTGTCGTCGTACAGGCATAGTGACTTCTTATGAAACGTTTACCACTGGCAGACAACCATAGACTATTTTCAACACCCCGCTACATCTCTCTATTTATAAGGCTAAAACAGCAGTTCAGAAGGTGTTGTTCAGCCCATGCATGCGCGGGGACTCTGAAATTCTAATCATTTGCATAGCACACCCTAATTTGCATTTGCTGTAAGTTTCAGCTCAATCGCGTGATTCCTTCACGCTGTTGCAATGTTTACAATCATGGGTTTACATAGTTTAATGTAAAAGGAAAGTATTGTGACAGAAGTTGAAAACGCCAATTCGAGTTTTTGACTGAAGAACACGTTTTAAGCATCCCTCAATCTTGATTCGATCGTTTATAAAGTCATGTCTGTGTGTATGTGAGTGTGTTCGTGAGTCTGTGGAGATGATATCTCTAGAACGAATAGAACATTTCGAACGAAATTTTGTACAAAAGTTAAAATTCGTGAATACTGGAAGCGTACTGATTTTAAATACAATCGATAGTTCGGAAGAAAGTTTCGAATGAAAGTTTTAAAAATATCATCAAAAAATCAGAACCTTTCAATAAAGTTACATAAATAATGATTTCTTATGCAATTTTTCATTAGAAAATGATTGATACAAATTTTAAAACTTTGGCATGAACTGTTCTCTATATATACCACTTTTTTCAAACAAATTTATCAAAAAAAGTACACAAAATAAAAAAAAGTATTAACTATTCTAAAATTTTGTTCACTTTTCATATGTCATATTATGCCATAAATTTGCTAGCATCATTCTCGTGGATTTAGTTTATCCCATTCACGAGAGAAGATACTTTGTGTAATGGTTTTGTATTTTGACTACTAGCAATTCGCCAGCAGTCATTTATACAGGGCGTCCGCGAACTCTTGCAGCAAAATAGAGAGGTGACAGTACACAGTAAGACAAACAATATTTGTCAAAGAACCTAGGATCGCAATCCATTCATAGCGGCAGAAAAAAAGAAACGTGACTCGTCCAGGTTGATCCTTTATTAGAGAAAAAAAAGAGATTCGAGTACCAGATATATGACACAATGCCATTCGCACCAGATAATTACTTGAAGAATCTGTTCAAAGTGGCATCCTTGGGCTTCGTTACATAGCCGACACCGACGAATGAAGGATCCTCGCATCCTTTCAAAGACCCCTGGTGTGGTGTTGATCCTGTCTGCAGCAACGGAAATTCGGCTGACGAGATCTTCGACGGAGTCCACAGGTGCCTCGTACGCTAACTCTTTCTTGTGTCCCTAGAAGAAGAATAGTGGATTTAGGTCTGGGGAGCGTGGAGGTCAAGCCACAGGTCCACCACGCCCAATCCACCGCTGGGGATACGTCGTATTTAGAAAGTGTCGGACGGCGGTGTAAAAGTTTGCCGGGTCCCATTATACATAAACCACGTGACACGTTATGTGGTGAGTGGAACACCCTGCAACTGACAAGGCAGCACATGTTCCAGGAGCACACTGCACACGCAGCCTGTTAGGTATTCTGGCAAAAGATAAGGTCCTACCAGCCGATCACCAAGAATACCTGCCCAGACGTTGATGGCAAATCTCTGCTGGTCTTTACGAGGGATAGTGACATTGGGGTTTTCTTCAGCACAAGCGTGCAGATTGTAAGCATTAAAAATCCTGCTTTGCATGTTGTGTTTTTGCCACTATGGATTGTGACCCTAGGTTCTATGGCAAATATTGTTCGTATTGTTGTGTACTATCATCCTCCTTCTCTTGTTACAAGAGTTCGCTGACATCCTGTATATAAAAAAATGTTCTTTTCGTTTGTTTGTAACACTGGACGATCAATTTGGCGAAATTGGTGTTATTTCTAGGTATTTTTCGGAGAATTAAATTAAATATTTGAATAAAAAGTTTTAAATAACAATTTGATTTAGGATACTATACGAATGTGCGCATAATTGGGAATTTTAAGTTTCTTTATAATATATATTCCGTACAAAGAGCGGATATACTGATAATTAGAAATAAATTCAAGTTACCTATTACTTGAGGGCAAAAAAAATATTCTTTTGCTTATTTTAGTTCTAGAAAAGCAAAAAACTTGTATAGTTGTTACATCTGATTATTACACCTGGTTATTAGTTGGTTATTACAAGTGAATGAATAATTGTGCATATAAAATGTACCTTTATTAAAGTGTAAAGTACAGTAGTTTGAATGAAAGCAGCTATAAAATTACTGTTTTGTGTCATAATTGATAGCAATATAAATATGGCTTTATTAATGAACAAAGTACAAAGGTCACTCGTCATCAGCGTCTGATGTCGAACAAGCTTCTGGCCCAAATTGATATTAAAGCCAAATGTCTCTTGGAGATATAAAGCAAATTTCATACCATCTGTGTATTTATTTCCTTTTATCGTGAGTTGCCTGTCGTAACCGTTGTTTGAGGTAATTGTTTTCTGTATACATCTCAGTTTAGACCAAAAGGATGGCCATTGTTCTTGCACCAAATTAAAGGGTGATTTTTTCCTATGAGTTAACATTTTTAAAAAATTGACTTACATGGTTCATGAACGCACCCAGTCAATTTCAAACTAACTACAAAACCAGGGGATGCAGATGAAGAGGTAAAATAATACTCTTATATGTCTTTTAAACAAAATTTCCACTAAGCCAAAAATAACTTAAACATAAACGAGAAATCTTGAATAAATATCAATAATTAAATCAACTTCACGCCAATGCAGGAAAACCAAAGTAACGAACGCGTATTTACTCTATTACCTCACGTACTAATGTCGAACAACATTCCAAAGCTACTGCAAGGTTCTTTAATATAAGATTGGGCTGTGATCCAGACAACCAATCATATGGTTGTCAGCCTGACGTCGATGAGAGTTGCAATTCATCATTCGTGACGCCACTGGCCAGGAGAGTTGCTGCCAAATCGCAGTAAATTTTCCCATTATTACAATTAAAATTGTTTATTAATTTTGAAGTGGCAATATTCAGACGTAAACAATCTGCACAGAGAGTTTTAATTGTGCTGTGCACACATTTGTCAGTGCGTCAAAAGAGATTTTATGTCTTTTCAGAGAGCCGGAGAATAAAATGCGCACGTTTGTTATTCCCGTGACATCATATGCTCAGAGTCAGAATAAAAAAATTAAGTCAGTCATGCCCGAGATGATCCCCCACCCTCTGCGCTGCTACTACTACTACTACCTTTCAAGGTTCTTTAATACGAGGTTGGGCACTCAGCCCGGCAATCAATGAAAAAGTTGTAACAATGACGAAATAGAAATTAAGATTTCATGATGTCACTGTCCAGAGTAAACAGTCAGAGGAGTTGCCAAACCACATGCATTATTACAACTAAGAATAGTTAATTTTGAAGTGACAATATCAAGCGTAAACAACTTTCGCAAAGGTTTTAAATTGCGCTGTGCACACAGAATCCAGTGACGTTCAAGGAAATTTTGTGACGTCGGTGGAGTATGATGATAGAAAACCCAGAACACTCAACTGGCCCTAGGGTTTACAGCAGCGGGTTAAGTGGCCGGGAACGGGGTAAGATGTCAGTCGCAGTTAACAAATTCGTTCCCTCTTGAGTGCCCGAGACCAAAATACGCACGTTCTTAATTCCTTTGTCGTCATATATGCAAAGCAAAATAAAAATAATTGAGTCATTCATGCCCCGGGATAAACTCCCTTCTAGCTACCTTTCACAGCTCGAAACTGGAATTACTATGCACTATGCGAAATCATAAAGGCACCTCAGATTTTTCGAACAGCAATAGCAAGGTTCATTCACATAAAGTTGCTATTTACCTTACACCTTTCTGGTAGGTGGTCGGACGGTCTGGGTCTCAACATAAGGTTGCTATATCCAATCATGTTGCTATATCCAATCAGGACTCACAACGGCTTTGGATGGGTATGGATAACGTAGTAAATGTTGCGGGATTTAATTGACCAACCAAGTTTATTGTAAAAACTCCCCGATCCTTGAGGTTGTTTTGATTCTGGTTTATGTACTACGCTGAACCAATATTAAAAGAAACCTTCCAAGAACAAATTTCAAAAGAGATAAACAACAGAATGGATAAGGTGATTTACATATGAAGAAAATAGAGTATTTGTTAAAGAAACTATCATATTACAATGGAAGGAAATATAATACGTTAATGTTATGTCACTTCACTACTATATATATATATATATGTGTGTGTGTGTGTGTGTGTGTGTGTGTTCTCATAAACTTTTCAAAATACCAATTTCTGCTTTATAATCTGCATTTCTCTTTTTAATAGATACGGCACTGAATGGTACAAAGCCTGAAGAACCAGAAGTACCAGAAGTCCGAAATATTCGTTACTGGGCAAATAAAAGTAAGTATATTTTATGGCATGCTTCTTGCATCGCATAAAAAATTAAGAGATGATAGTTAAAAAGGAAATTTTAGAAGCATAGTCAAACGTTCACTTGCAGATTTGTAACGATGGATATAGAAAGACAGATCGTAACAGCTTAAGGAGCGCTTATGGCGTGGTGTGCAAAAAAAAGGTTTTTTAAGCATAGATTGCGGAAAATCGATAAGTAAATTTTTAAAGATTTTCTTTTTATTTAAAAGTGCGCAAGGGTTTTACAGCATATTTGACCTCGCTTTTCAAGCTTCTGAAATTGGTTTTAGACACATACTTCCAATTTGAAAGTTTGGTAAAATTAAATGCGAAATTCTTTTATAATTTTTTTGACCTGTGGATGGTATTTTCATAAAAATGAGAATTCAAATTTTTATACTGCCACTTGAGCAAAGGAAGTTCAATTAGAAATATTTGCGCTATACAGTAGCTAGTGAGAAAAAAACCCTTTGCAATTACATTGCATAATAAAGGAATAAAGGAAGACGCCTGTGTGTGGGCAATCTGTAGTGAGAAATCTAAGCGTCTAACGGCCATGAAATTTGATACACATTGTACTTCAGGACCCGAATAGGTTCACTTTGGAGTTATTTTTTTTTAGTTTCAAAATACTTTTTTATTTATTTTACGTTTTACCCCGATTTAAAACGATTTTGGTCGAGATTCACGCAAATCGATTCCTTAGCGACCTTATTGTCACAGATTTGCCATCTTGAAATCATTGGCAAGTTCGAAGAACGTTCTTTATAGGAATGTTTGAATGAATTTGCGAGACAATTCATTCATATTTATTTATTTGTTTAAAATATACATGGGAATTTGTATTTTTCACGTGATCTGATATATACATTGTCGCAGCCGAAAAACTAAAATTAGCATAATTCTATAATTTGGCTAAAACTTCCCCACATATCTCATCATTCTAACAAAAAAAATGTTGACCTCTTAAGTAATTTTAATTTTTGCAATTCGAATTTTGTGATCGAATTCAGTCATCACAATGCACCGTCTTTCACTGCAACGGAGATTCCGTGTTCCTTGTCTCTGAATCAGATCAATTTTAAAGAGGGATAAGTGGGTTGTGCATAATGGGTGGGTTCTTGGCATTCGAGAAGAAATTTCCAGTGAGAGGTTTTGAATATTTTTTCTACATTGTGGAGGTAGGAAACGTGCGTACGTCTCTGTGGTCAAACCAAGTTACATTCATGTTGCTTGATCTGCTGACCATGAAAATGGTCTCTAAAACATTTGATTAGCTCCAGCTATTGAATTATCTATTAAAACAACTTTTACATGTTTGCATATACATATACCATATTATAATCCTCGCCGCTTTGCCTGTTGCTTGAAATGGATTTCTGGAGCAGGTTCAACAATAGTCTGGCCCCATTGCTACATTTCACTTCCCCTGGTACCATACAAGGTATTAATATTCTGATGAAACTGTTCTTGCTCATCGCTGGCAGCACAGCAGTTAGCCAGGACGAAACACAAGTAGGAGTGAAAAAAACATATTTTCAATGGCATGTTGTAAACTATTCTCTTGTGGCTCTATAAGAGGGTTTCTACTAGTTTTAGATAAATGATGAACGCAATCTTCGTATTTTGTAATGAATCCGCTGTTTTTATGTTCATAGTCGTGACCAACATATCCAAATTAATGAAAAATAGCTACTTTTGTTACAAAGACACTTTGGCTGTTATCCTCTGCTATTACAGAAATAAATATCAACCGCCAAAGTTATCATTTATGCAATATTTTTTTTATTTTTATAAAAATATACCTATATATAAAACAAAGATATTCATTTGCTACACTACAAATAATTCTCGATATTATATTACTCATCTTAGTTATCATTTCAGCAATATCTTCTCTTTTTTGTAAAAAGATGTATATGAAACAAAGATCTTCATTTGCTACACTACGAGTAATCCTCGATATTATATTACTCATCTTAGTTATCATTTCTGCAATATTTTTTCTCTTTTTATAAAAAGATGTATATAAAATAAAGATCTTCATTTGCTACTCTACGAGAAATTCTCGATATTATATTATTCATCTTAGTTATCATTTCTGCAATATTTTTTCTCTTTTTATAAGAAGATGTATATGAAACAAAGATCTTCATTTGCTGCACTACGAGTAATTCTCGGTATTATATTACTCATCCTAGTTATTATTTCTGCAATATTTTTTCTCCTTTTATTAAAATATATATATAAAGCAAACATCTTCATTTGCTACACTACGAGTAATTCTCGATATTATATTACTTATTTTAGTATCATTAAAGAAAATAAGTTTAAAATTTTTAATGAATAGAATGTTCACACCCACATTTGAATCATTTAAAATGATACGCATTTTGATATTTTGCAAGGACAGGAATTAATTACGATGTGAGATATTTAAAGCCGCGTTCCGAAGAATTTTCATTAATGTGTAAACACATATTACATTTCTTTAAACTTTCGCAATTTTCTGTCATCTAATTACGGCACCTTTCTTCGGAATAAGTCAATAACGAGGGAAATATTCAATATGGAATCAGTTCAAATGCAACAATTTTTTTTCATTCTGTAAAACAAGAAATCATATTCATAGAAGATCTTTTGATCTTTTCAAGAATGCTCATGATTTACTGATTCCATGAGAAATAAATGTTACAAATTTGGAAAGTAATTAGTGTACGAAATTGTATTTTTTTTTTTTTTTTTGCAATGTAAGAGCAGAGAACATTACCACAACCAGCAATGCTTTATAACATTGATTTCCCAACATGTTGTTTTTAAGAAGCCTTATAATATTTCATAGAAATCCTTGTTTTATTAACACATATTTAGTTCTGTAGCAGTAGATTAGAAAAAAGTAGTATAGTATTTTAAAGTCTCTCTATATTATAAAAATCTGATGTGGGCAACACATCACTTTCCTTATATAATGCAATGAATTTACTCCTTTTACAGTCCAAAAATAATGTATAAGATCCACGGTACAGTGTTTTTAATGTTGAATTGTACATTTGGCGATTTTTCAGATAACAACATATAATACTATTTCAAAGTACCCAAATAACTTATACTTCATACAACTCTAAATTAACAGATATCAGTATTGATAGCATCCCCAATAAGATATATAGTCCATATATTAAAATATTTTAATAATTAATTCATCAATTAGACGTCATTTTCATTAATTTGGCGTCACTTTGCAATTTTGGCGAAATTTTTGTCAATCTAGGGCGAAATATCGTCAAGTTGGCGATACCTTGCTAGATTATTCATCAAGTTTGCCAAATACATCACCAAGTGTTTCAGACAAATGAAGAGAAGAGCATTTCTTATATACTAGAATGTATGCCCGTCATATAACGGAAATCAAAATTTTCGAAACATTACTTCTCATTTTGCGTCATTCTTATCAATTTGGAGACGCTTCTGTCACTTTGGCAACATTTAAAATAGTCGCCAAGTTGGCGACGTCCCACTAAATTTCTCACAAAGCGTTACGGACGGACGGAGAAAAGGGTTATTCTTATAGTATATTCTTATGTTCTTTCCAAGGTATTGAACCTTCATCAATTATTAGTCATTTCATTGATTCAGCGTCAGTTTCATCAATTTGGCGAATTTTTAGTAATTGGATGATATTTTCGTCAATTTGGCAATATTTAAAAAGTCACCAAATTGGAGAGATTCCGAAAAATTCGTCACCAAAATTTTATCCAAATGTTACGGACGGAAAAATAGGTTACTCTTATAGTACACGTAGATTCTTATATTTTTTCCAAGATATTAAAGTTTCGTCAACTAGTCGTCATTTACATTGATTTATCTTCATTTTTATCAATTTGGCAAAATTTTTGTTAATTTGACAATATATTAAAAAGTAGCCAAGTTGGCGACATTCCGCTAAATTCGTCGCCAAAATATCGCTGAGAGTTATGAACGAAGAAATAAGTTATTCTTCTAGTAGATAAATGACTATTGACGTCCAACTACAAAAATATTATCCTAAGTATCTTTTCTCATGAATGGAACGAGCTAGACCCACGAGAATGATGTCACCAAATTTATCGCATGATATTACATATGAAAAGTGAACATAATATATTTTTATTTTATGTGATATTTTGATAAATTATTTGAAAAATGTGCAATATCTCGAGAACGGTTCATGCTAGCGTTCTAAAGTATATAGTCAATCATTTGCTAATGTAAAATTACATGAGAAATGACTATTTGCGTAACTTCATTAAAGGTTTTGATTTTTTGATGATTTTTCTTTAATTTCACCCGAAAATTTAGTAGGGTTTTGAACATTCGACTGCGTTTAAAAACAATAGGTTTCCAGTATTCACGAATTGTAATTTTTGTACCAAATTTCGTTCGAATCGCTTAATTCGTTCGTGAGATATTGTCTCCACAGATTCACTGACAAACACACACACACACGCCACGCACACAGACATCACCTCAAAAACGTTTCATTCGTGTTCAAGGTTGCTTGAACGTGCTCTCCTGTAGAAAACTCTTTCGAATTTTGGACAAAATGCGCATTTTAAGCATTCATGAGCTCGAATCGAACGTTTTTGAGATGATATCGGTGTGTGTATATATATGTGTGACCGTAAGCCTGTGAATAAGATATCTTACTAACGAGTGGAGCATTTTGAATGTAATTTACTACTATTAATACGATTAGGTCATACTAGAACTCTATTGATTTCAAACGTGAATAACTGTTCGTCAGCCCCAAATTTTAAAGGAATTTTTGAAAATATCATAAAAAATGCAGACATTTAAAAATGTTAAATGAATATTCATTTCTTAAGTAATTTTTATTCTAAAACGAATGACAAATGCTATAGTACAAATTGGACCGATTTTGAGATATTGTACGTTTTTCAAATACCTGTATTTAAAAAATGACATAAAAACATCATCAAGTATGTAACATTTGACGATAAATTTGACTATCTTGGCGACTTATTTGGCGAAATATAACCAACTTCGCAACTCTTTTAATGCGGTTCCAAATTGACGAAAATGTCCCAAAATTCGTAAAAATAACGCTAAAGTTACAAATATGGTGACAAATTAATGAATTAGTAATTAACATATTTTAATATAATAGTGTATATTGTTTAACAGATGTTAGCAATATTCCCAATTGATAAGTTACGTTTTCGCGAATTATACTTGGCACTTCAAAATAATTTTACAAGTTGTCATTCTGTAAAGCTTATATTATCAATGTACTTTTTCAACTTCAAACACAGTGTACCGTTGATCTTGTGCATCATTATTTCGCATTGAAAGAAGTAATGTACATTGCTGGCCATTAAATTGCTACACCATGAAGGCGGCATGCAACAAACGTCAAATTTGCATGAGAGGTACTACATGCTGGGATATGCAAATGATTAGCATTGCAGCGCATGCACGCGAAGCAGGTATGAGTAACGCCATCTACATTCTGTATAAAAGGAAAGATTGCACAGCGAGTTTCTCATTCGGAAATCGCATTTGAACGTTGGTTGTTTGTGTGAAGGTCGTGTTATGTCTCGTGTAAGAAGGAGAAACTCCTACCAACACATGTCGAAATTCGACCGCGGCCTATCGGGACTGCGGTTTATCGTTCCGCGATATTGCTACTCGCGTTGGTCGGAATCCCAAGACTGCCAGGCGAATATGGAATCGATGGGTCCAGGGGGCCATATTGAACGCCATGCAGGATCTCAGAGGCCCCGGGCCACTAACGCTCGAGAGGACAGACATGTTGTCCTCTCTATCTTGCCGGATCGTACAGCCACGTCACGCATCCTGAGTCAGGAACTTGGCTCGTTTGCAGAACGACAAGTGTCCGCTCGGATAGTCCGATGACGTCTGCAGCACCACGGGCTGCCAGCACAGCGACCATTGTTGCGGCTTCTTTTGACGCTGCAGCAGAGACAGGCGCGTCTGCAGTGGTGCGACGAACGACGATACTGGGCACAGGAGTGGCACCACGTCGTCTTTTCAGACGAATCCCGATTCTGCGAACAGGATCGTAATGGACGTATCCGTGTGTGGAGGCACCGAGGGGAACGAACGTTGCCAGCTTGCATTCGTCATCGTCATACGGGCATGGCATGATGGTATGGAGTGCCATTGGGTACATATCCCGGTCACCTCTTGTTCACATAGCCGGTAATGTAGACAGCCGCCGTTACATTTCTGACGTGTTAAGGACCGTGGCTGTTTCTGATGTGTTATGGCCCGTGGCTCGAGCGTTAGTGGCCCGGGGTCGCTGAGATTCTGCATGTCGTTCAGTATGGCCCTCCTGGGCCCATCGATTCCATATCCGCCTGACAGTCATTGGATCCCGAGCAATGCGAGCAGCAATGTCGCGGAACGATAAACCGCAGTCACGATAGGCCACAATCCTGCCGCGGTCGAATTTCGACACGTGTTGGTAGGAGTTTCTCCTTCTTACACGAGGCATAACACGACCTTCACACAAACAACCAACGTTCAAATGCGACTTTCGAATGAGAAACCCGTTGTGCAATCTTCCCTTTTATACAGAATGTAGATAGCGTTACTCATACCTGCTTTGTGCGCATGCGCTGCAATGCTAATCATTTGCATATCCCAGCATGTAGTACCTTTCATGCAAATTTGACGTTTGTTGCATGTAGTATAGTGTAGCAAATTTAATGGCCATAGTGTAGCAAATTTAATGGCCAGCAGTGTACTTGCATTATGTAGAAAAAGTCACGTGCTGCCCACATTAAATTTTTACGCTTTCGTCTGGATTTCTTCCTGGTTAACTAGTGTGCTGTTAGTGATGAACACGGGAAAACGTTTCATAAGGACGTTATTAACCTCTATAAAAGTTACCAAGGGAAATGGATTTTAGTAATGATAGCAGACTATTGTTAGACCCGTTGTGGGAGATGTTTTAGAAACTCATTACAAGTGACAGATTTCTTGTATAGGATTATTATAGGATACTAGAAAATGTACCCGCGGCCTCAATTTAGGATGCAAATCTCTGATTAAAATCACACTGAAGCTCAGAATGAATTCAATAAAATAAAATAGAAAGTATATATATGTTTACTAGTAAATTATATGAATATCCAGCATATTTAGTAAATGGTATAGTTTCGATTAGCCTAAAATTCTCAAATATCTCTCCTTAGTGTCTTATTTTAGCGAAACATCTACATTCTCTTGAATATACATTGCAATGTATTTTTATCTTTTATTTTGCGGCTTTTACTATAGAATATCACATTTTACAGTCTTTACGCAGTATTGTTATTTATTACTCACAATTGGCAACAGTAGATCTCTACTTTTAAATTTAGCGAATGGCAACATTGGTCTTATCATTTTATGCTCGTTATGGTTGTACATTTGAGTTTTATTTTCATGTATTTATATTTCCTATCTATTTTTTCAATCTTTATGCTTGTCGTCCAAATAATATGAGTTTATAGATAAAATCTATCTCGTGCTTCAGAAACAAGCATTTTTGTATTCATTTCAATTAAATATTTGGACTTGAAAAATATGTTTTTCAAAATGAACAATTCTTAAAGGTGAGCGTCAGTAAATCTTCTGCCCAATCCGCGCTTTGTTAACTTTCGCTGCACACGTTTTTCACCGAAATTCTGCTCAAATAGTTGCGAAATATTTTCTGATAGATAAAATGCAATGCTTAGATTATATTAAAGCTAAATTTAATACCCAATAAAGCATAGAATATATTTTTAATTTTAATCCAAAATATTTTTGGTGCTGCCATCTGTTGTCGTAATTTAATTCATACCGACTATTTTTATTTTTTAATGAACATTTTTAAATGTCTATTCCTTCTAATACGCTATTAAATACAACAACATATCATATATTATAAAGCCACAATCACGGAAACGTAATTGAACTTGGACTTGAAGACAAAGCTGCAGTCCTCAGTGATGTACATTCAGATCCCTTATCAAATTTATAGAATGAGAAATTACCATTCCGTGATTGTGGCATTATATATGATCTGTTGTTGTATTTAATACTGTATTAGAAGGAATAGATATTTAAAAATGTTCATTAAAAAATAACAAGAAAGATCAATCATGCTTAAAGCATTGATTATGAAACACTTTTCAACTTCAATGCAATTTTATTTAAACAAGTCTAAAATGCAATACATTCCTCGGTAATATTTTGAAACTTATCACAATACTGCATTAATTTATTATATTTGAAAACTTAAACCTTCATCGAATAAAATGAACTTCATTCAAATGACGGCATTGAAATATGAATTGCCTGGTTTAAACATCTCTAAAATGTTATACATTCCTCGTTAATAGTTTTAGAATTATCATAATACTACGATAATTCATTATATTTGAAAACTTCATCGAAAACAACTGAAATTAATTCAAATGACGTCATAGAAAAAATAACACGCCTGGATCTCTCTATAAAAACAGGATTTCATTCATAACTTTTTCCCATTCATTTCATTCATCACAATACTATAATAATTTATTTTATTTAAGCATTTTATTTAAGACCATGGAGCTACAAATAATTAAACTCTATGCTTAAAACTTCATCGAAAAAAATCGTCCTTCTCTTTATAAAATCAATTAATATTTCATTCATATCAGCCATGCAGACTCCATGGATTAAATTATTTTATGTTAAAAAATACAGGAATTCTAATACAACTCATTCTACATATTTTGCTGTTTACATTTTACATAGGTGAAAAATAGGCTTAGTTGTAGAAATAATCAAATTTAGATGAGCATTTAAACTCAAATATATTGTCATTGCGTTGTTTCAGTATGCATATGCACAGAATTTAAGCAAAAATAAAGTAGTTTTAGGACGGATACAACACTCAATATGAATTAAAAAGAACTTAAAAAAAATCACGATTTTGAAACAAGATGGATGCCATATATCATTTTGAAGTGGGTCATGTGATCGTTTCATATCATGGTCACGTGATCGTTTCATATAAGAGGTGTAATTAATATTTTAATTTTTATTTAAAAAACTACTGAATATATTTCGCTGAATTTTTTTTTATATATTTTATGGAACAATTTGAATATTACCTAAAATTTTCGAAGCAATTTGTGAATTTTAAATCCGCTTAAAAAATGTTTGAAGAATTAGGTCCCATAGGGCTCAATATATTTCATTTTTTCAACCCGGGTTCAATCCAAAACTAATTTGGTGATATTATTCATTTATATTCCCATAGGTCCTACAGACCGTCTGAACAACATACTAAAATTTCATTTTGATTAAGTCATTTTTACGGCAGTTATCGTGCTAACGGACAGACAGACAGACAGACAGATAGATAGACAGAATGAACAAAGTCATAAACACATTTCAACTTTGTTGAAAAGTGTTAAAAATAATCGGTATGAATTAAATTACAACAGATGGCAGCACCAAAAATATTTTGGATTAAAATTAAAAATATATTCTATGGTTTATTGGGTATTACATTTAGTTTTAATATAATCCCATCACTGCATTTTATCTTCCAGAACATTTTTCGCAACTGCTTGAGCAGAATTTCTGCGAAAAACGTGTGCCGCGAAAGTTAACAAAGAGCGGATAAGGCAGAAGATTTACTGATGCTCAACCATAAGCCTAGAGCTTTTCCACGTGCAAGCTTTAATGCTTGGTATTTTTTGTATCGCTATTTTCGATTCCCCACCATTGATATTTGTTGATTATCTTTATCTTGATGACCAGTAACATGCATTTAAATTTCCTTATTATGGTTGAATTTCTTTTTTACTTCTTTGTATTTTGTAGGCACATTTTAAGTTAGTTAGTGTATTATGAGTTACTACTTCTATTCTATCATTGGATTTTCATTTTTATAATTTTTATACATATATATATATATATATATATATATATATATATATATATATATATATATATATATATAATTGAAGAATTTTTATTTTACTTGTATTATGTATACCTGAGATTGATCATTAATAGAAAATGTTCTGTATAGCAAAAGTGAAAGGAAGATGGACTAAAATATAAATGTGACATCAAATATACTATACGACAAGCCGTTGAATATTTTAAAAAAACATGATAAGTAAACATTATAAATAAAACAGGTACTAAATTGGTACAAAATACCCCTTTTTCCCTGCATAAACATACATACATACATACATACATATATATATATACAGGGTGGCCATAATTAAAGTAGAGGTGTTTAGAGCCCGATAGTGAGAAAACTGTTGGGCCAAACTCAACCAAATTTGCAGTAAATACTAATTAGACCATGTGGTTTTGATTTTTAATAAAAAAAACATCGTTCTTATTTTTGCCACCGCGGGCCAAAGTGGCGCTGTAAGGTCCATTTTTGGAGTAAAATAGGCATAGGAAGTACAGAAAGTTAACATTTTGCATGCATTTTGAGATGGACATCACATTTACGTTTTATATGTATTTAGTACATTTTATATTTACATTTGCATCTTACATTTACATACGTATGACTTTAATTTTTATATTGGCATTATTTACATGTGTGATTCAATATGTTTTCCTTGCATATGTTCCAAAAAGTGTATTCTCTGAACAGCATTCTCTACTGCAGAATGCAGCAGATCTCCATTGATTTGCTTGACGTGTAATGTTATTCGGTCCTTCAAAGTGGCTAAATTATCCACATTCCCTTGGTATACCAAGAGCTTTACATGATCCCACAACCAAAAGTCAAAGGGGTCAGATCAGGTGAACGGGCTGGCCACTTCATAGGAAACGCTCGACTAATTATTCGGTCGTAGGTAAAATGCTATCGTAAGGACTTCCTGTACGCGCAATCCAATATGAGGAGTTACTCCATCCTGCATAAATATCGTAGATTCAAGACATCCACGCTGTTGAAGTTGCGGAATAGCAAAGTTCAGCAGCATTGTTCGATACCTCTCAGAACTGACAGAACTTTCTGTACTTCCTACGCCTATTTTACTCCAAAAATGGACCTTACAGCGCCACTTTGGCCCACGGTGCCAAAAATCCGAATTATTTTTTTTATTTTAAAAACCAAAGCCCCATAGTCTAAATAGTCATCATCATCGTCATCATGGCACTACAGCCCATGTAGGGCCTTACCCCCCTATAAGATTTTTGACCATCCCTTTCTATTGGTCGCTTTTCTCTTATAATTGCTAACCAAGCAATTTCAAATCCTCCTCTACCTGCTCCTTCCATCTGAACCTAGGTCTTCCTCGGGATCTTGACACTCCTGGGTTTCCCTCCAAAAGCCTTCTAGTAACTCTCCTCTCCTCCATCCTCATCACATGTCCGAGCCATTGAATTCTTTTTTTCCTTATAGTTTTATAGTTGTAACAATATCAATCTCTCTATATCTCTTATAAACTTCTCAATTTGTTCTACTCCTCCAAAGTCCATCTTCACATATTGATCCAAAAATTCTCCGTAGAATTTTTCTTTCCTATATTCCCAAAAGATCAGTATCTCTTTTAATTAAAGTCCAAGTCTCCGATCCGTATAGAACAATTGGTCTTATTATCACTTCATAGATAAGTATTTTGAGTTTAATATTTGCATAGCTTGACCTCAAAAGTTTCAGTAAAGCAAACTAACATCTGTTTCCAGCAGAAATTCTTGCTCTAATTTCTAGTTTAACCTCATTATTATCAGTAACTAGTGAACCCAAATATTTAAATTCCTTAACTTTTTCACAGTTTATTCCCTCACAGTCAAAAAGTTTAATATCTTGAAATCTTTCACTATTTCTAGTATGTACCATATACTTAGTTTTTGAGTCATCTACACTTAAGCCAACTTCCCTTGAAAGCAAAAGCAGATCAGAACAACACTCACTGAGTGCCCTTTGGTTTCTGCTCAGCAAAACCAGATCATCTGCGAATGCAAAAATTTGGCAAGTTCTGTTAAAAATTGTCCCTCTGGGTTGAAAATTGGTTTCACGGATTGCATATTCCAAGCACAAGTTGAACAGACCAGTTGACAGTGGATCTCCCTGTCTCAACCCTTTTTTTACATCGAATTCTTCTGACAATGTGTTTTGAATTCTTATTTTTGTTGAAGTATTGGAGAAAGTCAATCGAATCAATCCTATTAACTTGGGGCGAATACTCAACTCCTTTAAAATCAAAAACAACTCAGCTCTGTCTATACTACCATAAGCTTGCCTAAAATCGACATAAAGTTGATGAATATCAATGTTAAATTCATAACATTTCACGAGTATAGTTTTTAATGAGAAAATTTGGTCAACCGTAGATCGGTATTTCCTGAAGCCAAAGGTCACCAGACCTTTCGCCAATCGAACATACATGGGACATGCTAGGCCGTCAGATTCGGGCACCCCGAAATGTAGCAGATCTGTAGCAACAATTGCGGAATGCCTGGTAGAATGTATCGCAGGATGACATTAGGAAACTTTATCACTCTTTACTTAGACGTATACAAGCATGCATTGCCGCCAAGGGGGGTTTCACCATTTACTGATTTGAAAATTCTATGTGCAATTTCTAACCATTGTTGGGTCCTGCGGCCTTGATTTTGTAATCATTTCATTACCTGTGTATAAGCTGCACGCATATTTAATTTTAATAAAAATAATGACTTTTTTCATGGTGCTTCTGTTGTTTGTTTGTTTTTTTGCAAAAGAGTGTATATAAAACGCAGCATCGGTGGTGTTAAGTTGAAAAATTTTTATAAATCAATTTTGCAATAATTTCATTGTTTAAAACATTAATTTTCAGATAAAGGAGGAAGAAAGTTTCTCTAACTTCATGGTTTATATATTCAAATTGTGATATTTTAATTGGGAAAACCTCTCAATATCAACTTTCCTATTTAACTGAATCATAGCGGTAAAAGGATGGTTTCATCTCTATGAGCTCAATGCAGTTTTCCGTTTAGTTTCTTCAGGCATTAAAAGCTCATAACCATACAATGTTATGACAGTGCCTTTGACCTGAGATTTAAACTCTTTATTTCACCTCGATAGGTTACACAGACAAGGGTTGAGTATTGTCTTGTATGATATAAGATAGTTTACGTTTTCAACACACGAAAAGTATATTATTTTTTTATATAAAATTCTGTGTATATATTTTTATAAAATTCTATGTTTTTATAAAATGCTGAAAATGTGTCTATTAATAGTATAGGTTCCATTCAAATTTGTTTGAAAGACAGTTTTTCGATTTTCCCGACGGTGAGAAGAGGGAAACTTAGCGATAACATTTTCGATCGCTAAAGAACCGATATGCGTGGAAATCGCACAAAATCGTGCTAAAACATAAAATAACTAAACTACTAATTCGAATTTTAAAAAAATCTCGTTGAGGTGTATTTTTCCGGGTCCTGAAGTACCTTTGTATCACATTTAATGGCCGAACAATGATCAGATTTTTTGCTACAGACGACACAAACAGACAGACAGACATATATTATTATTATAGATATACAAGTTTCCTAAGACAGGCCTTAAGCACCATAATAACTTCATCAGAAAAGGTCCATAAGGATACACGTTAGGTCTAACTATAGTAAAGTGATTATGCCCGATCGAATAAAAATGATTGCAGTCCTACTAGCGAATAATTTAAAAAGTTAGGAGAACGAACTAAACAACAAAGCGAGAGAGGCGAAAAAACCAATTTCAAAGTTGTGAAACTCTGTCAAATTGGTACTAATCGATAGCAGGAACAAACAAAAACGTATATACAGAAATCAATAAATACCTGTCTAAAAGTTGTATCATCATAGCTTCTAACACGGTGACACCTGCAATACGTGTCAAAGTTCGCGGTAATATTCCTTCTGGAATTCAGATGTGCATTGTCTATGACGGAGGAATTTTAAACAGGCTCTACACTAGATAGATTTCTTTTCATATAAATGTTATTTATCGTGGCACAAGAAAACCTACCCGGTTTTACCCAAGATGCAAACCTTTGATTAAAATCACACCAGAACCCACAGCGAATATTCGAAAATTGAAGAACGCTTAAACAATACTCCCGCTTATAGCAACAACCACAACAGCAAAAAAAAAAGTCGATGTTGTTAACTTGGAAACTCTGCGAGAATACATCGGTAGATTATGTTTTCAACACACGAACAGTATATATATTTTTTTTATAAATTCACGAAAATTCGTCTATTATAATAGTATGGATGCCGTTCAAAATTTATTTGAAAGCGATTTTTCTTATCTTTTCGATTATGTAAAGATGGATAATAATATTTTCAGTCGCTAAGGAACCTTCTTATGCGAAAATCGTTCAAAATCGTACTAAATCGTGCTAAAACACAAAATAGCTCAATTAATTCGAATTTTAAAAAATTCACGCCGAAGTGCATTTTCATAGATCCTGAAGTACCTGTGTACACAATTCCTTGGCCTTACAATGCTTAGATGTTTCGCTACAGACGAACAGACACAAGTTTTTATTTATTATTAGAGATTACAGGATTACAGTCATTCGTCAATTACCCTATTGTGTCAAATAATTTCCTTCTGTGTTCCTTCTATAAATTCCTTATGTAATTACCTATTCCCACTAACTAGACAATAATCTACAACTTTGTAATAGACTTTTTCCGCCTATTTTGTTATTCTATTTTTTTCCGCTAAGGGCGCGTCACTATCCTCTATTCGATCGGGCATAGTCAATTTACTATAAATAGACCTACAGTATATGGATCAGTATATGGTATACATAGTATACAGTATATGGTACAGTAATCATAGATCTTCCCTTACAAGCAACCCTGTATATATCATAATAATCTTATACAGGAAATCTGTCACTTATAATGAGTTTATAGAGCATCTCTTTCAAAAGTGCAGCAATAGTCTATTTTGTAAAAAGTATATTTATTTGTTAACCTATATAATACTTAAGATATCAATTATGATACATGACTATTATGACATGACTTCTGACAGCATATCTAACTGAGCTCTGTCTTTTTCAGTCAGTCATGTTTTTAAAAAAGTTCGACATCCAAAGAAGAGAAGAAGGAGCAGCTTTGGTTCCATCTTTTCTTCCATAGGTAAGTAAGCCTTAAATTTTTATGTTAAATATTACCTCATCTTGATAATTATCAAATATATAATTCAATCTCAGATTTTATATCTTTTTAATAAAATACTTCCTTGACTCCAAGTTGAACAATAGCTCTCTCCTGAACCCAATTTATATTTAGTTCACGGGAAGGTAGTGCGCGGTCTACAAACTGTTACTAGCTAATACCAAAGTGCTCACACAGATAAAGTTAGTGTTCTGCAGAATGCAGCGTCCATTAATGGTCCACAAACTGTTACTAGCTAATACCAAAGTGCTCACACAGATAAAGTTAGTGTTCTGCAGAATGCAGCGCCCATTAATGGTCCACAAACTGTTACTAGCTAATACCAAAGTGCTCACACAGATAAAGTTAGTGTTCTGCAGAATGCAGCGCCCATTAATGGTCCACAAACTGTTACTAGCTAATACCAAAGTGCTCACACAGATAAAGTTAGTGTTCTGCAGAATGCAGCGCCCATTAATGGTCCACAAACTGTTACTAGCTAATACCAAAGTGCTCACACAGATAAAATTAGTGTTCTGCAGAATGCAGCGCCCATTAATGGTCCACAAACTGTTACTAGCTAATACCAAAGTGCTCACACAGATAAAGTTAGTGTTCTGCAGAATGCAGCACCCATTAATGGTCCACAAACTGTTACTAGCTAATACCAAAGTGCTCACACAGATAAAGTTAGTGTTCTGCAGAATGCAGCGCCCATTAATGGTCCACAAACTGTTACTAGCTAATACCAAAGTGCTCACACAGATAAAATTAGTGTTCTGCAGAATGCAGCGCCCATTAATGGTCCACAAACTGTTACTAGCTAATACCAAAGTGCTCACACAGATAAAGTTAGTGTTCTGCAGAATGCAGCGCCCATTAATGGTCCACAAACTGTTACTAGCTAATACCAAAGTGCTCACACAGATAAAGTTAGTGTTCTGCAGAATGCAGCGCCCATTAATGGTCCACAAACTGTTACTAGCTAATACCAAAGTGCTCACACAGATAAAGTTAGTGTTCTGCAGAATGCAGCGCCCATTAATGGTCCACAAACTGTTACTAGCTAATACCAAAGTGCTCACACAGATAAAGTTAGTGTTCTGCAGAATGCAGCGCCCAATAATGGTCCACAAACTGTTACTAGCTAATACCAAAGAGCTCACACAGATAAAATTAGTGTTCTGCAGAATGCAGCGCCCATTAATGGTCCACAAACTGTTACTAGCTAATACCAAAGTGCTCACACAGATAAAGTTAGTGTTCTGCAGAATGCAGCACCCATTAATGGTCCACAAACTGTTACTAGCTAATACCAAAGTGCTCACACAGATAAAGTTAGTGTTCTGCAGAATGCAGCGCCCATTAATGGTCCACAAACTGTTACTAGCTAATACCAAAGTGCTCACAATCAAACCAAATAAATGTAATCGATTACATTTTGAAAGTCGTGTAAAAAATAAATAAAGATCAATCATGCATAAAATATTGATTATGAAACACTTTCCAACTTCAATGCAATTTTATATAAACATCTCTAAAATCCGATACATACCTCGGTAATAGTTTTAAAATTATCACAATATTACAATAATTTATTATATTTGAAATCTTAAAACTTCATCGAAAAAAATGAATTTCATTCAAATGACGGCATTGAAATATAAATTGTCTAGATTAAACATCTCTAAAATGCGATACATTCCTCAGTAATATTTTTAAAATTATCATAATACTATAATAATTTATTTTATTTGAAAATTTCATTGGAAACAAATGAACGTTATTCAAATGACGTCCATCAAAATATAAATCGACTGGCTCTCCCTATAAAAGCAGCATTTCATTCATAAACTTTTTCCATTCCTTTCATTCATCACAATACTATAATAATTTATTTTATTTAAAAACTTAAAACCATGGAGGTACAAGTAATTTAAATCTATGCTTAAATCTTCATCGAAAAAATCGTCAGATTCTGTGTGTAAAATCAATGCATGTTTCATTCGTATCAGCTATATTGCAGACTCCATGAGCTAAATAATTTTGCGTTAAAGAAATGAAGCAATTCTTATACAACTCATTCTACATATTTTGCTGTTTACATTCTCCATAAGTGAAGAGTGGGCTTCGTTGTAGAAATAATCAAAGTTTGATGATCATTTAAACTCAAATATATTGTAATTGCGTTGTTTCAGTATGTAGATGCACAGAAATTAAGCAAAAATAAAGCTGTTTTAGGACGGATACAACACTAAATATGAATTAAAAAGAACTCTAAAAATCACGATTTTTGCACAAGATGGATGCCATATTTTATTCTGAAGTGGGTCGCGTGACCTTTTCATATAGTGGTCACGTGATATCTTCATATAAAGGGTGTAATTATTATTTTAATTTTTATTTTATAAAACTACTGAATATATTTTGCTGAAATTTTTTTATATATATTTTATGGGATAATTTGAATATTTTCTAAAACTTTCGAAGCCATTTGTGAATTTTAAATCCGCTTAAAAAATGTTTGAAAAATTAGGTCCCATAGGGTTCATGTATTTCATTTTTTCAACCCGGGTTCAATCCAAAACTGATTGGGTAATATTATTCATTTATATTCTCATAGGTCCCACAGACCGTCTGAACAACATACTAAAATTTTAATTTGATAAAGTCATTAAGTTATCGTGCTAACGGACAGACAGACAAACATAACGAACAAAGTCATAAACACTTTTCAACTATGTTGTAAAGTGTTAAAAAGTATTGGGAAAAATTGAAAGTATTGTGAAAGTATTGTAATAATGTTTCGGCAACGTTTGTCTATTAATCCAACTGTCGCACATTCCGTCAAATTTGGTGACTTTTTAAAATGCCGTCAAATTAACGAAAATATGGCCAAATTACTAAAATGATACTAAATGAACATGACGTTTAATTGACGAAAATTCAATATTTTGTTAAATTAAGTTCAATTTTCTTCATAATCGTTTTGTTGGAATTAAATAATAGCTTTTGTAAATTTGTTTACAAACAGCACCAGGATATTTTATTCTTCAGATTTGCCTGTAAAAGAATTTTGTATAGCTAGAACGGAGATACTTATAGAACTTTTTAGGAGAATTAAATTAAATATTTTAATAAAATGTTTAGAATAACAATGTCATTTGAAATATTATAGGAATTTGCACATAATTGTGAAGTTTTAATTTCTTTATATTATATATTTTGTGAGAAGAACGGATATACTTGCTAGTATATAATATGAAGAAACTTAACATTCACAATGGGCGGTAAACTTTTAATATGTGTATCAATTTTATTTTTGAAATGTTATAATAATTCTCGCAAAAAAGAAATAAGTGACTTCTCATGTGCTGAAAAATAAACAGACAGAAGTGCAACTTACAATTTTATTTACGTAGATAATAGTATACATACCCGGCGTGGCTAGTGATTTAAAATATAGGCACAAATTCTTGTAGTATTTATTCTAAATAACAATATATTTAAATAATTAATTTATTTCTTCTCACAGCATTTTATTTAAATATTTAATTCAATTCTTCTAAAAGAAAGTATAAGAATCGATGTTCTCGCTATTTAAGATTATCTTCAGGGGTAGATCTGAGGAGGTAGATCATCCTGGTCCCGTTTGTAAAGAGATTTACAAAAAATATGAAATTTGATCAACATATGCTAAAATGAAAGCTCTAAAGTGGTATTAGAAGATATACTCGTGCCATTTTTATTCTGTTTCAACAATTAGCTAAACACAATATAAAGGATTGAAATATATTTGCCGAAATAGAATAAATGACGGAAGAAATTGAAAATATGAGTAATTCCTGTAATATTTAAATTCAAAGACCATAATTGATATAATCTAGCAAAAATGCAAGTCCGATAAAACACCACAACCGCTCATTTTAAATCACGGTCAAGGCCAGATACATTTTCTAGTCTATAATAATAAAGGAAGATCTGTCTGTGTCGTCTATAGTAAAATATCTAAACGTCCAACGGCCATAAAAGTCGGTAAACAGATACTTCAAGACCCGAGGAGACACGCCTCTGCGTTTCTTTTTTTAAATTCTAATTAGTTTTTGAGTTATTTTATGTCTTAGCACGATTTGGAACAGTTTTAACACAAAACGGTTCCTTAGTGACCGAAAATATTATTGCAGAGTTTCCACCTTAAAATTCTCTTTCGAACAAACTTTAAACGGAATCCATACCGTTAATAGACGAACTTTCGTGAATTTTTAATAGGTATATATATATACATATATATATATATATATATATATATATATATATATATATATATATATATATATATATATATATATATATATATATATATATATATATATAATCTTTGTTTAATAGTGTTTAAAAAGTCTTTGATTTTCATATTGCGAAATAAAATATTTGACTGACAATCCCAGCTTCATAATGTACCAGATGTATCTTTGAATATTACGCACTACTCCTATTGGAAAAATTCTGTTTCTGCTGTATTCCTTTCATTAGTTGAGCATTTTCATGTAAAACCTCATAAATTTTCAAAACAATTCTAACAGCTTACCAAACAAGAGATAAACATGTCCCCCCCCCCCCCCCCCGTCATTGAACACACCTTGAAAAGGGATCAAGACGGGTTTAGGAGCCATTATGGTCAAGAGTATTTCTGACATCATCAGCGAAACTGACGTCATCTTTATTTGGATTACGAGTTGGTACTAGAATCAAATATATTATATGCAAAAGTTTGCAAGAATTTTCATTTAGAAAACATGTTGCTGATTTCAATCGAAGGAGCTTATGTAGTGATTCAAAGGAGCCTATATAAAGTGTATCGAAAAAGCAGATTTAAAACGTATTATGTCCACACAAAGGGTGAAAGGCATATTTGGGTCGAATCAAAGGAGCTTATTTACGGCATATCAAAGGAGCTTATTTACGGCATATCAAAGGAGCTTACTTAGGGCGTATCAAAAGAAATTATTTAGGTGTATCAAAAGGGCTTATTTAAGGAGGGAGAATCAAAAGAGCTTATTTAGTGTGTATCCAAAGAGCTTATTTAGAGCGTATCAAAAATATAATACACCCGCGCAGAGGGTGAGAGGCGTATTTGGGGCGAATCAAAGGAGCTTATTTATGGCATACCAAAATAACTTATTTAGGGTATATCAAAAGAGCTCATTCAGGAATAAATTAAAAGAGCTTATTTAGGGCGTATCGAAAGAGCTTATTCAGGGCGTATCCAATAGTTTTTAGAGCTTATCAAAAGAGCTTATTTATTGTGTATCAAAATAGCTGATTTAGGGCGTATCAGAAGAGCTTATACACCCACACAGAGGGCCGGCCACTCAAATTGCTGCTCGTGCCCTAGGGCGAGTCGGGTGGTCTGGGTTTTCGACCCACACAGAGGGCAAAAGGGCGTAATACGAAATGGTGTTAGGGTTTAGCATTCGATGTGCCCAGCGCCGAGACCAAGGCGTATTACGTATTTCAGCAGTGGTCTAACGTGTGATTAGGCGCTTTACTGGGGCGAGCATTTGCTCGCGCAGCGGGCGACTAAACCTCTTGAAAACCTTAATAAATTAATTCAATTAATCCCTGCTATAAATTCCGTGGCAACGTCGTTTACGGTTTCTAGTATAACAAAAAAAGACGATACCTGTCCATTTATGTCGTTTGTAGCGGAAAATCTAAAAGATGTACAACCATGAATTTTGGGAATGGGATATCATCAGGGGAATCAGCTATATTACAGCTACCGAGGGAAAACACTTCGTCGAGATTATTCTAAAATTCAAATTAGCTTAAAAGTTATGAATTTAAAATTAGGAATTTGATCAGTACCATCTATTACACATCATTTAATATTTTTTCAATAGCTTTTTTTAGCCAATTTTTCGTGGTTGAGTTTAGGAAAGAGAAGGCTCGCACCTGAGTTTTCACATAAATCCTCAAAACAAAGAACTATATTTACACAGAAATATTTTAAGTGCTATTTGAAGACGAAAAATGAGTTTGATATGCTAATTATTTCGGAAAATATAAAAGAAACACTGTAGCATCAAATTAACATTAAGAGCTCGAAATTTTAAGCAGTCACAACTCCCTAACGGCTTGAATAAAATATATAAATTTATGTGAAATCGGGGAGCTCAAATTAGTGCAAAGTTTAATATGAAGATGACCTCTTATGCAAATTAGTTGCTCATTTATTTATAGCAGGTATTATTACGAGTCTAATGATACATTTGGTTTTACTGTAAGATCTGAAGAACCAGAGTAACATGCGGTGTTCGGATTTTTGTAATCGACTGCACAATAAAACAGCAATTAGATGCTCAACTAGTTCACAAAATGATTCATACTATTCCCAAAACTAGAAAAATTTGAAAAAAATGGAAATGGACCTGAAATGGAAATTCTTAGTGAACACCCTACCCTCTTTGATTCGATGCTGAATACATATGTCATCATCTGAGCTGTATCTATAGCCATTTCTAAAAAATAGATATTACAAAGGAAATGTAAATTCTTTAATTGGAAATGGCATCTTTGGAACTGAAAGTGGAAATCCTTAGTAATCCTTCCTTACCCTCACTGAAATGGAATCCTCTATCCATATCGGTCATCGTCTGAGCTCTATCTATTTATGAAGGATTCCGGGAAAATAGATAATTCCAGGAATATCTTTCAACCAAAAATTGAAATCCTTAGTGATTCCTCCAATTCTTAAGAATATTGATGCTAAATTCATATCAACCATCATCTACATTTAACTATTCTGAATAGATATTTCAATAAAATTAAAAGTTTTGAACCGAAAATGGGAATCATTAGTAATCCCCCCAACCTCCTGGAATTTGATGATGAATTCAAATCAGTCCTAATCTATCTATAGTCCATGCTGAGAAATAGATGTTAAAAGTAAAATTTTCTAGCCGGAAGTTGCGAAATCCGCAAGTGGTAGTCCTTGCGAACGCCACTGATCAATCAGAAATTTGATGCTAAATACATATCAGCCATAATCTAAGCTCTATTTATAGCCATTCCTGAAAAATAGATGTTTCAAGGAAAAAGTAAATTTTTATATCGCAAGTAACATCGCAAGCACCGGAAATGAAAATCTATCATGTTCTCGAATTATCCCCAGAAACGTAAACTTTTCTAAAGTGGACCAAGGACGGACAGTGATAATGAAGTTCAAAATCCAAAGAATAAAAATATACCACAAAAACCAACGATATACCAAATTAGAGTTTTCTAACTGCTTCTGCTGTCGAGGTATTCCCTGAAATCTTGTATGTTTCTATGACGGGCCCAGGTCGGGCTAGACCGGTAAAGTCTAAAATTCAAAGAATGAAAATATACTACGAAAAGCAACAATAAACTAAATTTGCACTTTCTAACTGCTCCGGTTCCCCAGTTATTCGAAAAAAAGCGTGTACCTTATTATTGCTGATCAAGGATGGGCAGAGAAAATTCAATGAATTAAAATCTATTACTGAAGACAACTTTGTGCAAAAATTGAGCTTTCTGGCTGCCCCATTCTCAAGCTATTCGCAAAAAAACGTGCACTTTCCTATAGCATGCCGAAAACGGTCTGAACCGGTGAGTTTCAAAATTCATAAAAATAAAATATATTACTGAAAACAATTTAATTTCTGCTCCGGATATATTTCATTTCTGCTCCAGAATAACGAGATATATTATGTACAACATAATGATATAGATCGCGATATTCAAAAGACGGTAAAAAGTTAGATTTATATGCTATCCCTGAAAATGTTTCTCGGAAGCGAATATGGATCTAAATCCTCATACACTCAATTTATCAATATACCTTTTTAGAGGGCGTACAGCCATATTTATATTGTATCTGATAGTGATGCCATTGCTGGATCCATTACAACACTCATGTTTATGACGTCCAATAGGACGATGCAAATAATCGTGACGTTACATTGTGACGTATGTGCAAATAGTCAATTTGATGTTGAACACATATCAGTCAAACTCTATACCCAATCATGATAAATATGTTTCAAATAAAATTTTAAACCGAAAGTAGAAAAAGAACCGGATGTGAAAAGTTTGAGTGAACAATCCTACCTCCTCCGGAATTTAATGTATTTCAACTAGCCATATGTGTTTCAACCATATGTGTTTCAACTAGCAGTAAACTCGTTCTTCATACGGCATATATACTCTATAACAAAAAAATCGACGCACCAAGAAGGAGTCGTCCGATTGTGATAAAAATTGGTGGATGTGAAGAACATACATAGAAAAAGAAACGATTAAAATTTCAGAACAATTTATTGATTTAGAGTTTGACCGTATACAAAGGGAGGAAGTCAATAAGGCGTTGGTCCACCTCTGACCTGGATGCAAGATGTCACCCGGCGTGGCATAGACCGATAAATTTCACTGATGGTGTCCTGCGAAATATCTTGCCAAACTGTCTCCAACTGTCGGGCTAAATCGTCAGCATTCCGGGGATGTTGCAATCGCCTTCCCATAACGTCCCAAATGTGCTCTATGGGGGAGATCAGAAGATCTAGCTGGCTAAGGAAGTGTTGGACAAGTTTGAAGACAATTATAGCAACACGTGCCGTGTGCGGCCGGGCATTATCTTGTTGAAAAGTAAGTCCGGGGTGTCGCAAAAGGAACTGTAACACAACCTGTTGTAGAACAGTTACCTTACACCTTTGTGGTAGGTCGGACGGTCTGGGTTTCAACAACAACAACCTGTTGTAGAATGTTGTCTACGTACCTCTGTGCTGTCAGTGTGCCAGAAATGACTCCCAAAGACGTAAGATATCCCCAGTCGAAATGCAACAGAAATGTTGACCACAGATTCAGAAAAGCTCCTTATATACACCTGCTGAATGCGCAGTTCCGATGCACTGGAGCTCCCACTATTTATTCATTGGACAACAAATTTTATTCATTTGCATGTTCGCTCAAAATGTCTTTGCATATGAAATTTCATTACAATCGGACAACTCCTTCTTGGTGCGTCGATTATTTTGTTATAGAGTGCATAATATAAACTTAAAATTCACAATTATGTGCAAATTCCTATAGTATTCTAAATGACATTGTTATTTCAAACATGCTATGAAAATATTTAATTTAATTCTCCTAGAATTAAGTATATGAATCTGTGTTCTCGCTATAAATATTATCTTCACAGGCAAATCTGAAGAATAGAACGTCTTGGTCCCGTTTGTAAACAAATTTACAGAAAATATGAAATTAGATCAAATATGCTAAAATAATATGCTGAAATTATATTAAAATACAATATATTAGATAATATAAATAATATATATATATTTATTAGATATAATAAATATATATCTAATAAAATCTAATATAATATATTAGATATAATAAATTATATTAAAATATAATACATTGGCTAACTATAATACTAATATAAACATAATGTATGAGTTTGAAAAATATTTCCCAAAATAAAACAGATGACATAAGAAGTTGAAAATATTTAATAATTACCGTAATAACCTGAAAACCCTGGCCGATACAGTCTTGGCAAAAACGCATTATGGTTCATTTATAAAATGTATTTTTACATACGTTTCTTTATTATTTAAATCGGAAAATATTTAATGAAAATCGTCTCATGTATAAACGCATTGAATTTAATTCCATTACTAAGCAACATGATATATTTTTCTTTAAATAAAATTGCGGAAAAAATATTGTTTGCATAATGTTATCTCTATGGAATGTTCGATTTTCATTAACATATTTATAAACGCTAGTTCTAGAAACTCGAACCATGGATTAAATTTGAATCGGGATTTTTCCAACGCTACCCACAACATTTCATAAAATTCGGTGCAGTTGTTCTCCCGTGACACACACACACACAGAGAGAGAGATTTTCAATTTTATTTATATATATTAAAAGAAATTTTTAAACTGGAAATAGAAAAAGATTCGGAAGTGAGAATACTTAGTGTACCCTACCTATTCAAAATTTGATGTTGAATCTCTAATCTCTCTATAGTAGATCCTAATAAATAGTTTTGTCATGGGGGAAATTCAACAAGAAAAATCAATCATGCATAAAGCATTGATTATGAACCACTTTCCAACTTCAATGGAATTTCATTTAAACATCTCTAAAATGCGATACATTCCTCGGTAATGTTTTGAAAATTATCACAATACTACATTAATTTATTATATTTGAAAACTTAGAACGTCATCGAAAAAAATGAACTTCATTCAAATAACGGCATTGAAATGTAAATTGCCTGGTTTAAACATCTCTGAAATGCGATACATTCCTCGGTAATATTTTTAAAATTATCATAATACTACAATAATTTGTTATATTTGAAAACTTCATCGAAAACAACTAAAATTTATTCAAATGACGCCTTCGAAATATAACACGCCTGGCTCTCTCTATAAAAACAGCATTTCATTCATAAATATTTTTCCAATCATTTCATTCATCACAATAATATAATAATTTATTTTATTTAAAAACTTAAGGCCATGGAGGTACAAGTAATTAAACTCTATGCTTAAAGCTTCATCGAAAAAATCGTTCTTCCCTCTAAAATCAATGAATATTTCATTCATATCAGCTATGCAGACTCCATGGGAAAAATAATTTTGCATTAAAGAAATGCAGAAATTCTTATACAACTCATTCTACTTATTTTGCTGTTTCCATTTTCCATAAATAAAAAATAGGCTTCGTTGTAGAAATAATCAAATTTGGATGATCATTTAAAATCAAATGTATTGTAATTACGTTGTTTCAGTATGTATAGAGGCACAGAATTTAAGCAAAAATAAAGCAGTTTTAGGACGGATACAACACTCAATATGAATTAAAAAGAACTTTAAATATCACGATTTTGACACAAGATGGATGCCATATTTTATTTTGAAGTAGGTCACGCGATCTCTTCATATAATGGTCGCGTGATCGCTCCATATAAAAGGTGTAATTATTATTATAATTTTTATTTAAAAAACTACTGAATATATTCTGCTGAAATTTTTTTCATATATTTTTTGGGATAATTTGAATATTTTCTAAAATTTTCGAAGCAATTTGTGTATTTAAAATTCGCTTAAAAAATGTTTGAAAAATTAGGTCCCATATGGTTCGATGTATTTCATTTTTTCAACCCGGTTCAATCCAAAACTAATTGGGTGATATTATTAATTTATATTTCCATAGGTCCCACAGACCGTCTGAACAACATACTAAAATTTCAGTTTGATTAAGTCATTTTTAAGGCAGTTATCGTGCTTAACTGACAGACAGACAGAATGAACAAAGTCATAAACACTTTTTAACTTTATTGTAAAGTGTTATTAAAAAAAAGAAAGAGAGAGATCAATCATGCATAAGCATTAATTATGAAACACTTTCCAACTGAAATGCAATTTCATTTAAAAAATTTTTAAATGTGATTCATTCAGAGGTGATATCTTTTACCTTATCACAGTACTACAGTAATTTATTATACTTAAATATTTAAAACTGTATCGAAATATAAATCATCTGATTCTCTATGCAAAATCAATAAATATTTCATTAATATAACTTGCATTCCAGACTGCAGAGCTAAATAATTTTGTGTGAAAAAAATTCAACAATTCTTATGTAACTCACCTTACAATCGCTTCAGATATTTGCATTCTGCAAAAGTTAAAATTAGGCTTCGTTGAAGAAATAATAAAAGTTTAGGGATCATTTAAAATCACAACTATTGTAATTGCATAGGCACGGAATTTAGATACACAGATAATACATAGATACGCAGATAATATATGTGTGTGCGTGTGTATGTATGTATTCAAAGGATTGGAATCGTGCCGAAGATCGGAACTCCAATTTTCGAAGGATCTACACGTTTTGGGACTTTTAGAACACGAAAAAACTATTTATAGGAAGACGTCTGTGTGTGCAAGAGTATATCTGTGTATGGTTCTGTGTGTCTGTGAGGATATTACATCCACTATAATTGAAAAACTAATGGACCGAATTGCATAAAATTTGGTAGGTATGTTTTTTGTGGGAAATCCTGATCTTCATTAGATTATAGTACGATTCGTAATAAAGGAATCTGCCTTCTTTGCTAAATGGCCTTTATCCACTCTACCTAAAAACTAATGGAACAAATTTAACAAAATTTAGTGTATAATATTTCAATGACCTACAAGTGATTTATATACCAAATTTAACAAAATTTGGTACATAAATCATTTGTAGGTTATTCTAGTACGATTCAAGAAAAAGGAACGGGCTATTTTTGCGAAATGGCCCGCAAAAATCGTTAAATATAAAAATAAAAGACTACGTGTGCTCTATATCAATTAAATTCCTATTTTATACCTGATTTTTGACAACAACAAAAATAAGACTAACCCCATTACTCCAAGACTAGCCGTTCTTGAGATATTCTAGTTTTTTCGCGTTTTCGCTACGCCACCTTTGACAATAAGTCCAGCTATCAAATGAGAACCAAATTTAAGTTTAACGTGCAAATTCAATGTCATTTAAAATACTTATGGCTGTTATTTTGTGCAGATAAACTCAAATTATTATTGAAGAAATAAAGAGAACGTGAATATGAGTCTGCAGGGAAAGACATGTGCTGCCCACATCACAATTTTTAACAATATTACAACAATGATTTTTAGAAGTGAACGGGGATTATTTGCAGGCCATTTCGAAAAAAATGTAGGATCTATATTTAAAGATCCACCAAATTGTTGTAGAATAAAATGTTCAACAAATTTAGGCTGTGTACCAAATTTTAACTCTCTAGGACGTAGGAAAGTGCATTAAAAATGCCATCAAATAAAATAAGTATATCATGAAGAGTTATATAAAATTAAAAAAAATTTGAAAAATTGTTATCTACCAAATTTATTTTAAAATGTGAAGCCTCTCTCATATACAAAATGATTAAACTCTTGGAAAGATATTTATTATATAATATATCTCATTTTTCTTTCTGGAGGATATCCCAAAAGTCAGAATTTAATTGAATTTGTTTTTTTCCCTATATTAAATAATTTTTAGCTAAAAAACTACGTAACATATTTTACTGAAATTTTTTATATATATTTTATGGGATAATGTGAATATTTCCTAAAAATTTCGAAGCAATTTGTGAATTTTAAATTTGCTTAAAAAATGTTTGAAACATTAAGTCCCATAGGGTTCAATGTATTTCATTTTTTCAACCCGGGTTCAATAAAAAACTAATTGGGTGATATTATTTATTTATATTCCCATAGGTCCCACGGACCGTCTGAAAAACATACTAAAATTTCATTTTGATAAAGTCATTTTTACGGCAGTTATCGTGCTAACGGACAGACAGACAAACAGACAGACAGACAGACAGACAAACAGACAGACAGACAGATAGAATGAATGAACAAAGTGATAATTACTTTTCAACTATGTTGTAAAGTGTTAACAATAGCATGGTAAAATTTTTGCCACCAATAATCTGTCTTTCAGGGTCTTGTCTTAAGTCTCTTTTAAATCCATATGCATCCGTTTATCTTTCAATTGATGTTTTCTAGAGCTGTAGAATATATCTACCAAATAGAAATTGACTATGTGCTATGGATTGAAAAGGTTTGCACTGTGTCTCTAGCAGCAAATTGAAGAAATTAAAACTCCTATATAGAAAACCAAAACAGGATGTTAACGTTTTTTCAATTATACAAAGTTGTATTGGAGCTGGAACCCAAATCCCGCTGGGGATGCATAAAATAATGTTTTGATGTAAGGAAAGCATTTGATACGGTAGATCATACAATTTTAATAGAAATTGTATTATATACGATTTAGAGGTGTAACCTGGCATTTGTTTAGGAGCTATTTAACAGAGTGATGCGTTAAGATAGGCTCATGTTTTAGAGGAAATAAAAATATTTCTTACGGTGTTCCACAAGGCTCTATATTACAACCAGTTATTTTTTTTTTAGTTTTTATTAACACTTTTCAACATAATTGAAAAGTATTTATGATTTTGTCCATTCTGTCTGTTTGTCCGTTCGCACGATTACTGCCGTAAAAATGACTTAATCAAAATAAAATTTTAGTATGTTGTTGAGACGGTCTGTGGGACATATTGGAATGTAAATTAATAATATCACCCAATTAGTTTTGGATCGAACCCAGGTTGAATAGGTGAAATACGTTGAACCCCATGGGACCTAGTTCTTCAAACATTTTTAAGCAAAGTTAAAATTCGCAAATTGCTTTGAAAATGTCAGGAAATATTTAAATTATCCCATAAAATATATAGAGAAAATTTGAGCAAAATATGTTATTAGTTTCTTAAATAAAAATTTAGATAGTAATTACACCTATATAAATATATGAAGCGATCAACTTCAGCATAAGATATAGCATCCATCTTTTTTCCCAGTGTCAAAATCATGATTTTCAAAGTTCTTTTAAATTTCTGTTTAATGTTGCATCCATCCTGAAATCGATTTATTTTTGCGTATTTTCTGTGCATCTATATTCGGCACCAAATCAATTACAATATTTTTTAGTTTAAATGATCATCAAACTTTGATTATTTCTACAGAGAAGCCAAATTTTACCGTATACAGAACGTAAACAAATCAAGCTGTAAGATAAGTTGCATAAGAATTGCTGCATTATTTTAACGCAAAATTATTTAACTCTGGAGTCTGGAATATAGGTGATATGAATGAAATATTCATTGATTTTACATAGAGAAGCAACCGATTTTATAACATTGCCTTTTTTGATGAAGTTTTAAGCATTTTTAAGTAAAATAAATTATTGTAGTACTGTAATAATTTAATATATCACCGCTGAATGTATCGCATTTTAGAGATGTTTAAATAAAATTGCATTACAATTGGAAAGTGTTTTATAATCAATGCTTTATGCATGATTGATCTTTCTTATTAATGATGGGTGTACTTTAGAATTAACTGTAAATATAATGTGTTTTGCTAATGCTACATCATTGAGTTACGCTGCTGGTTCACATGCTGTAACACATAACTATATCCAAATGGGTTTAAATAAAGATGCGGTTCTTTTATAATAAATGAAATATTAGCGTACTAAAATAAAAAATAATCAATATTTCCCTTTCTAGTTCACTGATAAAATATTTTCATTTAGTGCTTCTTAAAAATTAATATAACAATACTCAAACTGAGCGTAGATGTAACAAAATTAAGTGCATTAAGAAGAATAAATACCTTGCAATTGTTTCGGATTTGTTTATCAAGGAAAACCTCATATAAATAAACTTAAAAAACAATTAAATTGAAATCCTTCGTAATTTTATTTTCTGAAGAATGTCGGTTCTAAAAATATATTACATATGATTTATTTTTCATTAATTCATTCCAGGTTACAGTATGAGTTAAGCTGTTGAAGTGCAGCTTATTTGAATGTTTTTAATTCCTTATTTTTGGTACAGAAGCACTTTATTGGAATCATATTATTTAAAAACCGTTTTGATAGCTTGTTTTCGTTATTTTATATTTCAAATATTATTGTTTTAAGATATATGTATAAAGTAATACGGTTATTACTTTCGCTATATGCCTAGTATAATGTATATGGAAAGTATTGTGACTGTGACGAAAATTCGAATTTTAGTTTTCGGCGAAAGAGCACGTTTCAAGCATCCTTGAACTCGAATCAATTTTTTTGCATCAATTGTATCGAACTACAATTGTTTCGAGTGCATTTTTAGCCCCATTCCTTAGACTAAAAGAACGGTATGCGCTCTTAACAACCGTCAAGAACGAGCTGCAACAAGGCAAGATAAAAGAAATTCAAACAGTGCTAGATCACTCAAAGTGAAAATTCACTAGCATGTGGTATCAACCATTAATAAAAATAACCATAAACAGATCAACACGGGGTGATAAAAGGTCTCTCCGAGAAATATGCCTGCTCTCTTCAAAGAATTAACGTTTTATTGTAGTATGGAAAGTATCATTAAATTAAATTTTTTTACTCATAACTGCTGTAAAAACTGAAGTAAAAACTTCATTAACATAGCGTAAAACTGTTATGCAATTTTAAACATATTTTATAGTTTGTCATATTGTTTGTCAAACTATTACGACGGTCAATTCAGGTTTATCATTTTAGGTTTATCATTTTTGGTTTATATTCTTAACTGATTTATAGATTTGTATCCAATTTGTATACCAACAAATTAAAAGGGAACAAATATCACAGATGCTCAGTTTTACTTCCTTTATATTTCATATGCAGTCGGGTATTTGAACTAAATTTTGTCGATCAGTTTTAACTTTGACGTGGCTTTTTACTTCGTTTATATATCATTTAAATCAAGTATTTGAGCTAAATTACTTGTCCAGTTTTAATTTAAACATAGCTTTTTATTTCTTTTATATTTCATATACAGTCGGGTATTTGAACTAAATTTAGTTGCCTTTTTGTAATTTGGAAGGGGCTTTTGCTACATTTATATTTCATATGCAGTTGGGTATTTGAACTAAATTTAGTTGCTCTGTGTTAAATTGGAAGGGGCTTTTTTCTTCATTTATATTTCATATAAAGTCGTGTAATCGAACTAAATTCAGTTGCCCTGCTTTAATTACTTGATTTATATTTCATACACAATCTGATATTTGAACTGCGTTTAGTTGCCCTCTTTAAATTTGGAGGGAATTTTTTCATTTATATTTCATATACAGTATTTGAACTAAATTTAGTTGCCCTGTTTAAACTTGAAGGGGGATTTTTACTTCATTTATATTTCATATAGTGTCGGATGTTTGAAGTAAATTTTAACCATCAATGCATTTGTATATTTAAGAGTGTGAGAATATTACCATAAGTTAATGTTGTTGTAATTGTTAAATTGAATTATAAATGTGGAAAGAAGACGAAGAATAGAATTTTTTGTGAATCAACGTGTTAAAAAATACCGAAAACTAGCTATTTCCATCTGCGCTTCACGTGTTCAAAATGACTAGAAGTCATTAAATATGACGCCTACACATTTAATAAAAGTCGTTGATAACTTTTCTGAATATCAAAATTTTTTCAGATTTAAGCATAAAAATGGCGTACATTTTATTTTTCAATTAACATGACAAATGAGAAAATATATTGAATTTTATTTCTACGCGCGATAAAATAATTTTATTGTTTATTTTTCCGATGAGCAGGAAAGAATACGAAATTGTGTTTTTATTATTTCCAACTAGTGAATATCTTGAATATCATTTCCGCATGACAAAATTATTGAATTGATTTTTTAATACTTATAAAGTTTTTAATACTTATAAGTTATGATTTTTCTTTACTTATAAAGTTATTTCTTTTTTCCAATGTTAATTGTTGGCAGCAGAAAGATATTAAATTGCGTATTTATTACTTTCAAGAGTTAAAGTAGTGTGTTTTTCAAAAATTCCTTTGTATCGTCCCCCCAATTCGAATATTCTAAAATTTCTGTTGATCCGGAAACTGAGACCGATAGAATAGGATCAAAACCAAGACTCTAGCTACTCTGGAAATACTAAATAATTTTGATGTTTTAATATCCCTTGGTATCGCCCCCCCCCACCCTCCTTAATTCTAATTTTCGAAATATTCGATTGTTTTCGTTGACCTAGAAGATGAGACGGATTGAATAAAACCGAAAACAAGATTCTTGCAAGAGTTGAAGTGCTCGATTATGTTACAAAGAAGTTTTGAGTTTTTTTATTATTCTTTTACATCGGTACTCGATAATTAAGAAAAGTACTTTAAATTTCTTTTTTATTATTCCTTTGCATAACTACTCCTTTTTCGAATTTTCGAAATATTAGATTTTTTCGTTGACGTGGACGCTTAGACAGAGAGAATGAGACCAAAATCTAGATTCTGGCTCGAGTTCGACTCTGCTCATTTTGCCAAAATAGTTTTGAATGTTTTGATTATCTCGTGCCGCTAACCCTAATTCGAATTTTTGAAACTTTAGATTTTTTCCTTGGTCTCGAAGCTAAGATGGATCTAATGGCACTAAAACTAGGATTCTAAATATAGTGGAAGTGCTCTATAATTTTGATACATCACCCACTACGTCAGTCAGTCATAACACAGAAGGCGTTAAAAGATATATTTTTAGAAAAAGAAAAACCATAGAATTTGGGGGTTACAAGAAGAATTTTCAAACATAAATAAGACGGGATTACAGTTTTTTATTTTTTAGTAAAAGACGGATTTTTAGAGTATCATTCAAATTTTCATTTTAATAAAATCAAAAGTTTATAAATCATTAAATGAAATAAAAAATGCTTACCAGATTACCCGTTACTTGATTAAAGAAATCTGATCTGGTAAATAAAATGACACGCGTTAAAAATTTATCAAAACCCTATCAATGTTATGGTTTTTGCAAGAGAGTTTAGAGAGGGAAAGTTCGACAAAATTGTGGGGGATGCAAGAGAAATTTTGATGGACTACTAAATGTCTTCATATATTTATAGGGAATGTATGCGAATCAAAAGGTATTATAGAAATTAAACAGTTCTACCCTTAAATGTCCTTGAAAGAAAGCGCATAACTTAAGTTATTTGTAGTAATATTCGTTAATTTAAATACCACATTCTGCAACGCAGCAAAGGTGTCTATTCAATTTGAGCTCATTTATACCTATAAATTGAGTCCAGAATCATCCAGAGATCAACTTCAAAATCTATCGTAAGCTAGTAAGCACCGTTCTGACAATCCTATTAGAATTGATAGGACCAGCACGGCTGTATGTTTTGTTTACTAAAAATCAATATTTTAGTAATGTTTGAATCAATATTTTAGTAATGTTTGAATCAATATTCATCAGTAAATATTGAATTTATATTTTTCATACATACATTTATTTTTACATAGATAGTCAACTAGATGATATGGATGCAGATCATTCCCACTATAAGCCTGAAGCAATTGATACTTTATGTCAATTAACTAAATTTAACAAAAGAGAGCTGCAGTTAATGTACAGAGGTTTCAAACAGGTAAGAATCATTTTTTCAACACCATATCAACTGTGCGTCTTTGTACATAAAAGTAACTTTGTACATAAACATAACTAAACTAATACCAAAACTTAATAACAATTGTATGTATGGTTGGTAAAATGAATGTCCAAAGCACTCGTTATTCATTCTTATTTGGTCATGTAGTAAAACAAATTGTATATTTAGGATCGGAGTGATATCTACTTCGAATTAACTCCGATTGATATCAACTACAAACTAACTCGGAATGATATTTAATACAAATTAACTCCGAACAATATTTTCTACAAATTAACTCGAAATGATGTCTATTAAAAATTAACTTGGAATCATATCCACTACATTATAATTTTTAAAAGAAGTTACCTTTATATTTTATTTTACAGTTAATTATTTTTTTCAAATGGCAGCATTCACTTTTGAACACATATTCCAGGTCAAAATAGTCCCGAAAGCATGTAAACATTGTACACTTTGCTATTGTAAACATTGTGCACTTTGCTGTTGGTGAGTTATGAGTTTTATGAACATTTCATACAAGGATGAATTTAATCCTTTGCAGAATGGCATGAATGTAAAAACATGATTAAGTTTGGTAAACTCTATCTTGTTTTCATATTCACAATTATTAAAAAAATGGTATGTCTTACTAGGTAATCATTAATGTTAATACGTCTACCTGATGTCTTTTGGTCATAGATATTTTTCAATTAATGATGAAATGCAAAACTTTATTTTCAAAGATTCGCAAAATGAAAAACATCCGAAATAAATATAGTTAGGCACTAAATAAGCTAGTATATTTATATTAAATAAGTTAAAAGTTTTTATTTAAAAGTTTCAGCGCATTTATAAAGACAAACAAGAAGCTCTTTAAATAATTATTTTATGCAAGGGTCTTGATGTCACGTTAAATAATCTATGAATTTTTTTAGTGCGTGACAAATAAAAACCACTTCCGTGTGTAATTTATTATTAACAACTCAAGAAAACTTGATTATATTCTATTTTAAATTTTAGTTTAAATATTTATATTAAAGCATCATGTTAGAAAAGTTATTAACGTATTACTGTTTTACTTAAAAATAATTTCCAGAATCCACATCTATATGAATTATTAAATAACATTTATTTTAATCCTACAGTAGGTTAATCGGTTAAAAATATTTTGGCACTATACGACAGTTTTGCGCAAACTGGTGCAAAATTAAAGCAGTCTTTCAGTCTAGAGTGTATTTTGAACCATTATGAATATTACGTATATCAGGGCTTCCCAATCGTGAACAGGATTTAAACCGCCCATACATACACACACGCACAGAGAATCATGCTTTATCCTCCATTACCTTCATTATGTTGAATAACATAATCTATTGTCAAATATTAACTCCATATAAATTAATAGAATATAAATTTTTCATATATTACAATAACGTATTCGGATCTTTTTCTTTATATTCCGCTTGCTATTAGAAATAGACTGTTGCTTTTTACATTCCCCGCTGCAGATTGTAAATTTTCTTCGAATATTCAAGAAGCCCTATAACTGCGCCAGGTCTGAATCTAAGTAGCTTTTAAGTAGCTGGCGTTAGGAACAAAGGTCACAGGAAGAGCAACGTTTCTTAAAATTGAGCAAAAGTCCAAAACATTCAAAAAAGGGTGTTAATGTAAATTCAGAGCTGGTAATAACAATTTCTATAATTTTATCACAACGTTGCTCTGTGTCTATTTTAAAATTGTTGTAGTTTCAGTTACTTTATTACTTCAAATTTTGCAGATTTCAATCCCTTTTTATGTATTCTATAATCTAAAAATCATGCATATGCATCCCTCCCTGGACCCTTTTGTTTCGTTCCCTTGCGTAAGTACCCCTAAAACATCAGGCTCTACATGAGGACTAAAAGATACGCCTAGCATTTCTGGTGGTCATGTCGATACTAATAGATACCTACTTTAAACTGCAGGTCCCTATTAAAGTAGGTTTCATGAACATAAAAGGCAGTCAAGTTCAATCCAGTCCAATCCTACAGCTGAAGGTATGGTATCGACTGAAAAGAGTTTTCCCGGTGAATTCTTCATATAACAGGAAAATTTTCTGCTTCCTATAAGATAACCGAATTTCTATTTTTTACAGGACAGCTGTATTTCTGTTTTCAACAATATAACTAGGGCTATATTTTTCCTAATGTAGAAATATGAGTTTTATGGAAACGGAAATGAAACGATGTTTAAAATTTATCCCGGAAAATAAGGCAAAACTGCAGTTCTGGTCTAACTAGCCCTCGAAAGCATGAAATAACGGCAAAGAGCAAAAAACAGCCCTACAAAACGCAGTGTATTCTTATCGCGATTTTGCATGTATTCTCAAGAAGAAATATATCTATATTTTTGAGTTAGTTGAATAAAAATGTTTATATAATTCCAAAACAAGTTCCTTCTGCCAAAATAAAAAAAAACTTATATTCTGTATAGAATATTTTTCTTCGAAAAATAAGATTCTGACAAAAGATAGTTTTGATAAATCTCCATTAAATATTATTTCTAAGATATTATAATAAATATTTGAATGCGTATCATTTTATCATATATGTAAATATAAATAAATAATATAATAATATAATTTTCGGATCCATTAACAAATATAAAAATTTGTTTTATCGAATTAACTTCGAATGTCATATTTTCTTGTACATTAATAACAGTCATCATTTGTGTATATCATACCAATTAAAAAGTACAGCCGGACACCGATATAGCGAATTTTAAGGGGCTGTAAAACTTAATCTTTGAAATTGGGAAATTCTTAAATTGGGATCTTTAAAGGCCTTTTTGACCCGAACATTACATATGTATCAAAATATTGAGGAGTTTGTTAAATGTGTTTTATTATTATTATTATTAAAACAATAGCACTTAGACCTACAACTAAGGGTGGTATTTCTCCACTCCTTATATTGAATCTCACGTTTTCTTCTCTTTCCATATTGGGAATTCATTTTTCTTTTTATCATATTTGATGCTAATGTAAAGGGTATCTTATAGATGTTTGACTTATGAAAATCCCTTTTTATTTGGCCAGCTGATTAGACGCTTTATTCCTAAAAATTCTACAATGTGCCAAGATCCAATGTAATACCACCTATTTACCCTTTTATTTAAGGTTCTTGAAATTGTGTCTACAATTTTCAATTCTACATGACTCAAGCAGCTATAGCTTAAATAGCTGAGATGGAATCCGAAAATATAACTGCGCGCTCAATGTATTTTTCTCTAATTATAAGCTGCTGCGTGGCAATATTAATAGCCTCTACTTCTCTATTAAAATGGGTCGTTTTGGGTCCAAAAGGAAATGTGTAATGCAAAAAATTAAGAATAATTTTCACCCTCTGCATTCTCTTCCATAGAAAGTCTGGAGCCGTTTGTATAAATGGAGCCATTCTCGTCTGGAAAATCTGGTATGCATGGTTTCCAATGCGTACATGTCGAAATCCCAGATCATTCGACTCGTCTTAAGGCATGAGAAGCCAATGCGTACATGTGTAATTCTTTATTACCGTAAATTTTCTTTCTTGCAGGACACAATAAGTCGTTTGCAACAGCTTTTCTGGTTTACTAACTCCAGTTTGCATTCCAGCATTCCTTGAATAATACCCTTTACTGTTTGAATTTTCTAACTTTTGCCCTATCATATTCTCTCAAGAAATGATTTAATGGTAATCTAATAAGTTTTCATATAACAGTAATCCCTCTTCTTGGAAACGTTAATGTGGGTTCATTAATATGGGTTCGTTAATGTGGGGTCGGTAATGTAGGTTCGTTAAATAAAGGGTCGTTAAATGTGGTTTCGTTAAGTCGAGGTATCAAAATATTGAGGAGTTCGTTAAATTGGGGTATCAAAATATTAAGGATTTCGTCAAATGTGGGTTCGTTACATCGAGGATCGGCTGTACTTGTAAAAGATAATATGCTCCTCATGCAATACAGAGTCAATATTTTGTAGTCATCCAATGCTGTGAGGCAGAAATGTGATTCTGAATTCCTTAAGGTACAGTTCTCAGAATCAGGATGTAAAGGAACATTATATGGAAGATGGTAAGATATGCAACTGAAATGACTGACTTTATCAGTCACCCCACAACAATCTCTGTAGATGCTTGGTTCATTAGCCCTATACAGTCATTAACTTTGTTTTGAAGAATCTTTCAAAGCATGATGTATATTGAAAGTATTCGAAATATTTAGACTAATTTTCCACAGTTCCAAGCTCCATGCTAAAACATGTCTCGATGATTTTTTCTGTTGTCGTGTTTTTGTAAATAAAAAAAATAAAATATTAACATAATTTAATAAAAATGACAGATAAATTTATACACGTTGTCCAGTTTATCATTGTAAAACTGAGCAACCGTCGTTCGTTTATATCTTGTAGAAAAATCATATGTAATTTGAGAAACATTGTTGAAAATTTTTAGCATCAAAAGAGTTATATATATATATATATATATATATATATATATATATATATATATATATATATATATATATATATATATATATATATATATATGTTAAAGTTGTAAGTACAAATAAGCTCAATTAAAATGCGTCTGAAGGAACAAAGAATCTAAAATTCATATAATGTCAAAATTGAATAACGACATCATTAGAGATTTTAGAACATAAAAAGTCAAATTAGAATGAAATATTTTATTGAAAAAATATATTGGAATCAAAAATTCAAAATCAAGAGAAATCTGGGTCACATACGTACGTGTGTAAACACTTACCATGTAAATACAAGAAATACAAAAATAAAAAAAATTATGAAAAAAGAATTGAAAAGTGTAGCGTATCTGTAACTTCAAACTTTGTCAAGGGTCAAGGATATATATGCTATAAAAACCAATGTTTCTAAGCAGAACGTCGCAACGTGGTGTATACAATTTTTCCATGTCCCAACATTGTTACAGATTGAAAAGCAAAAACAACAAGTGTTTACAAAACAAGATTTGTATTCGAGAATAATCAGACAACACTGAATAATCATTTAAAAAAGAATTAATATTATTAAGGAAATAAATTCTTTACCATGTCAAAACCATATTAATAGCCAAAAGACATTTTTACAGAATACCCTCATGCACAACCAGAAAACATGTAATTCAGTGTAAGATTTAGAAATTCATTTCATGAGTCGTTCGTGGGTGACATGATAGTCATGAACAATTTAAGAGTTAAAAAGTAATGGTACTTAATAACAAAAGTTAAATATAATAAAATGAAGATCAGTGAGAACAACATTATATCTTAATCGAAGATAAATTATCAGCATTTCTTAACTTCAGAATACAACGTCGAGAATTTTTTGGCATTTTCTGCATTTACTGGGTGCAGGGGTTTTGAACATATCTTGTAACAGATGCATCCATAAAAATGGCATATAAATGGATACCCCGTTGAAAATATTCAATGCGTATTTTACGATATTCAATCTTCTAAATACTCTAAAGTATAGCATTTACTCTCTTTCGATCACAATACTATATGCATATTATACGCATTGTAAAGCATGTAGTAGCCATTCACTCCCAATCTTGTAATGTCTGTTGGGAAAATTAGTTAGGAAAGTCATTCAAACTCTACGATTGAGGAAGAGCTTTCAAAAGAAATATACAAAATAAATCACTCCTAACTAATAAATAGCTAACGGAGAATTTCAATTATTTTTCTTTTGACATGGAACTTCATATTAAAAGCATTGAGTTTCATATGGATAAAGAAATGTAAACGCTACAATTAAAGGATTTTAGACTTATTTAGTTTTGCAAGGGAAAAAATCTAAAGTAGACAAAATATTTTAATATCAATGATATTACAAAATGCATTAAGAGCTTGAAAAACTCAATTAACTTATTCAATTTTAACCGCGGAATAAGAGAACATACCTTTCACAATTTACATTTAAGATAAAGTCAAAGGAATAAATATAATGAAATGCATTTAATATTGTAATTACGATTGTAAACGCAAAATATTTTGATGAAGATAGTACTGAAAAATGCATTAAAATCAAAGGTAACTTAACTAAATTATTCAATTTTAACCTCATAGAAAGCTGACATATATATATTTTATAATTGACATCTATAAATGAAACTAAGAGAGAAAATATGATTAGTTGCATTTAATATTGGAATTTCGATAATAAATTCAAAATACTCTGTGACGATGCATTAAAAGCAAGGACAATTCAATTGAATTATTCAACATTAACCTCAGAAAAAGAGAAAAAATGTATATCTTACAATTTACATCTAGAAATAAAACTTAAGGAGAAAATATAATTAAATAAAAAATTTAATATCGGTATCACGATTGTAAACGCTAACATTCTGATGGCGATCATACAGAAAAATGCTTCAAAAGAATGGTCAACTCAATTAAATTTTTTAACTTTAACCTATAAAAAGGGTAAACATTTTACAATCTATATATAACTATAAATACAAGAACGAAAACCTAATTACTTAAATTGAATACAGCGTTGACGATTGCAAAGGCAAATGATCATTTATAATAAAATCTGTCAAACTTTATGCACACAATATTTGATTTATAAATATATATTCATTGATTAAATGACGTATTTAAAACAACCTACAATTTGAACTATAATAAAAATATTTTATAAATAATTTAATGAGTAACTTTCATAGATAACTAGGCTGTAAGCAATGTTCGAAATTTTATTCAAATCGGTAGAGTTTTACTATGACAACCGAACTTTTGCGCACAATCAGATTTGAGTCTGTGTTGAGGAAACTACACTCTGAGCTCATTTCGTTTTATATATATAAAATTCACATCTTCGTCATACAAATTTATAACTGAATTTGGACACAACACAAAAAGAAATTGAGACTTGTTTTAATAGTTTTTCTAAAAGTGGCGCATTGTAGGCAAAGAAACTGTGCTTGTAATGATGCTAATAGGGCAGATTTTAGTCAAGGTCTGTACAACTAGTAGAATTATAGTATTTTAGTTTCATATGCATTTATATTTCTATATATGTCTGTGCGTGTTCAATATCCATCGTAGATATATATCCTTTTAGTAGAAATTTCCTTTTAGTAAATAAGTTAATTTTGTACCGTGAATAATTGGTTCACGGTGCAAAAGAAGCTTATCGTAGTTGACAACTTTTTTCTATACTGAGTCCTTTATTGTGTAATATATAATGAAATGTTTTCACGAAAATATTTTTTAAAGTTCAATTTGTATATAAAGTGAATGTTTTGAAATATACATCTATTGACAATTTTGTGTTGCGTTCTCCAGAAAGTAAAGGATTGAAAGCTAAAATTCGAGCACTAAATAATTGTCTCACAGGGCAAAATAAACTTAAGGTAGACAAGCTTTTTTTTTACCAAGTCCATAATTCTATCATTTACAATGACATGTTTTCACGTAGATATTTTTGAAATTCCATTTGTACAAAAAGTTTATTTTTTATTATTTCGTGTGTGTTAATTATTTTATGTGTGCTATTTTGATTATTTTATGATCTACTGGTTATTTCATGTGTGTTATCCAGACAGTAAAGGATTGAAACTCAATTTTCAATGCTGAATAAGTGTCTCATAGTACAACTTAATGTAGTTGGCAAATTTATTTTGTACTGAATCCATAATTTTGTTCTTTATAATGAAATGTGTTAGGGGATATATTTTGTGAAGTTCAATTTTTACCAAAGTGAATATTTTGAGTTGTATATCCATTGATAACTTTGTGTTGTGCTGTTCATTTAGTATAGTTTTGGAACCATATCTGAACAATTTAACATTTAACAGAAATATTCAGTTTTTATAAACTTTCAACGAGATTCTGGTTTAATCATCAAAGGCTAGTGTCAATGATTCGCTTTATCACTTGGAGACTGAAAAAAAGTGAACTGTTGATTTCGTTTAAGAAATATTTCTTTGTTAAGGGGACGGTGGGCGTTGAATTTTTTTTTTATTTATTTATTGGCTTAGAAACATGAAAATTTGTATAAATATTCCGCTTAACATTACAATATAAAATACTATTACATTTTTTTCAATTTTGTTATAATTTTGTATTGTTTTTTTAATTTAATTTTTTTTAACGAAAATTTGAAAATGCTCCTTGCGTGCCATTTTCTCACATTTTTGATGAATTTTACATTATGAGCACTCCAAAACACATTATGAACAAATTTGGGTATTCATTTTTAAATCCCTTAGAAAGTTAATTTTTTTAAGTATTTTTAATATATTAATAATATAATAATTTTAATATTAATAATATAATAATTTTAGTATTAATAATTTTAATATATTTATAATTTTAAATATTTTTAATATATAATTAAAACTTTTTCATCATTTAATTAGGTTCTTATTCACTTTTAATTATCTTAATAAAGTCCAATTATAAAATGCATACCCAGTTTCATTAAAAGATATAAAAGTTGTCTTCTTGCCAAATTTCATGCATCTAAGGCAGAAATTAAGACGCATGGAGCATTTTAAAAATGTAAAACCTTTGAAAATTCCGTTTCGAAAATATGCATTCAACCTTTTGCTTACGGGTGGGACAGCGTCCATCCCAAATGAAGAACCTCCCAAAAAGACAGGTATTTGGCATACCCTATTCCAAACAGTTCGACCCCCTTTGCAGGCATTGGCGTCCATGGAAATCGCCGACAGAAACATTGCAACCGCTGCAGCAGGTGCAATGTTTCTGTCAGCACTTTTCATGGACGCCAATGCCTGCAAAGGGGTCGAACTGTTTGGGATAGGGTATGCCAAATACCTGTCTTTTTGGAAGGTTCTTCGTTTGGGATGGACGCTGTCCCACCCGTAAGCAAATTTCAAATGTGTAAAATAATGTTATATATTAAAAACATTTTTAGTCGATTTTTGCTCTTTTCAACGTTCACTGTCCCCTTAATGGAAGGCGAATTTGCTCACTTTCAGGTATATGCTTAGTAATAAAATAATCCATGCATGTGCGTATTATAAGTGTTATACAATACACTTTCACACTTCTAAATTATGGAAATACCTTCATTCATTTAGAGAAGATTTCTATTCTACTTCACGTGTACCTATATTATGAATGACTGACATTGCTACAACTTCCAGGGATTATAGACTGTTCTTAGAAGCAGCATTTTGTGAAAATTCAAGTTAATATATTGTTACCACATATCTTCTGGAATCGTGGGTGTACTCTCAGGATACAAGAATGACTCCAAATTTTTGGATAACTAACACGTTTCTTTACAAACACAGCATAAACAGGAACAATATACAGAAAATAGCTCGATAACTATTGCAGTTAAACAGCAATTAAATGATCCGCTAATTTCACAAAACAGCAGATACTATTGTCGAAATTCTGACATACCGCAGAATTCAATGTAGCTCGTGCCACGTCAATTTCTCTCCAACTGAGCTATATACTCTTTGTTGAAACTTCCAGAAAGGACTCTTATCTCCCGGAATTTCATTATTTCAGGAAAGTTCTCAAACCTTAGAAAAATCGCCAAAATTCGCCAATTTGCGATTTCAAATTTTGTCGAGGTTGTGAAATTTGGCGTCAATCGCCAAATTTGGCGAACTTCAAACTTCGCCACTTTGAACTTCAACATACGGTAACCCTAAATTCACGTCATATGAATGGCTGCTGCATTTTACACGAAAGCCTCTTACAATATTAACTGTGATACTTAAATTAAAAATTAAATGAATCGCAGAAATTGAGAAAATTATTTTGCAAAATGTTTAATAAGTTTTCAAATGGATGAATATGTACAAAATTAAAAATAGCATTTGACACGAACTACATACATTTTCGTTGCAAAATAAAACCAGCCGACATACCTATATCTGCCGCTAGTTTTTATGTTATCAAAATTTCACTCTAATATGTCCATCGATTATGTCTAATAAGGAAAATATTTCAATCTGAACTCTCTGAAATAAATGAGTGAAACATAGTGAGCAATGAACATCATAATTTACCCATTTTGAGAAAATGATTACCATAGGAGACATAGAAAATTTTCATAACAAACATATCGCAAAGGATTTCTATTTTGAACTCCAAATCTAACCGTTTAGTTTTCTGTGGCTTCTGCTATCACATGCATATGACTGAAGCCATCTCAGGCGCATGGCTTCTGTTATCACAGGCTTGAGGGTTTGCTATTACAGGCGACAAAGGACAAGCCAGCAACGCGAACAACTCACCTCAATCTCCTTGTTTGCTCCCATTCATGTTTTAGAACACTTATTGATAACAGATATTTAGGTGTAATGCATAACTAAAATGTCAATAAAATAAAAGCTAATTGTCTATGTACTCAATGTAAAACAGATTTTACTTTAGAGAAGGTGGAATATGGGAGAGGGTTGTAAATTGGGAAATAGATATAATTGACGTGCTAAAGCCATATAACGGTATCTCTACCACATTACTTCTAAAGGTGCTTTCTAGTCTTCCGACAGAACAGTAACTCAGTTATGTGAATAACACTGGAGCAAAAGGATGGAATTTGTTTTCGCAGGTGCCAGAGTTTTTGTAAGGAAACATTTATGCTTATTTTAACTTAGAAGGTGAGGTATTCTAATTTAACCAAGGATTTTTAAATGACATCTAAGTAGTTCTTAAATGTTCGAAATTGCACTCGCAGGTCAACATTTATTACGTTATACACTAACATGCTATTCCTATATTACTACCCGATTTTCTTGGACCTAAATCTCTCTCTGAATATATATATATATACACGAGTCCAAATTTCTGGATAACCCACGTTTATTCACAAGCACAAAGTAAACAGGAACAATATACATAAAAGCAACACTTGAATACTTCACTAATTTTACAAAATAAGCGATATTATTCTCAAAATACTGACGAAAATAATTTTACAAAACAGCCGGTATTATTCTCAAAACATTGACAAAAATCACAGTCCAGTGTATCTAGTGTCACGTTAATTCGTCAACTTCCCTCCAACGGAGGAATGAGTCTTTTTATAGTCTCTCTATAAAAACTTCTGAAAATCTCTCTATATCACTTAGACTAATCGTTATTTTGTAAAGTTCCTGGAACATTCCGAAAGTCACCAAATTGCCGATAAATCGCAGACTATGGGAACCCTTCTTATAGCTGGGAAATCCTGGAAACTCTGGTCTCACGTCACCCTCATGTCATGGACTGTGTTTTCTTCGCCTAGCATTCGAGACAGACGAAAGAGGAGACGCCAAAGGGAATATTTCGCATTCGTAACCCTGCCCCCCCCCCTCCTTAAGACTGTACGCCCCGGACAATATCAATCTGCTGAGCTCCAAAATATGGGGCCAATCTGTCGATATGGATGACTTTTGGCTTAATTGAAGACGATTTCTGGATTTGATAAACGACACTGTTTATTCTTTTCTTCAAGACGTAGGGTCTTTTGCCGTTGTGCCGTAGTTTTGACGAAAATCTTGGTCGTCGCCGAGGGATGAACAGCCACACTCTGTAGCCTTCCTGGAAATGTACTTCATTAACCTTAGGATCCTACCGGATGTTCATTCTATCGGTAGTAATGATCCTCTCACAAGCGAAACGATGAAACTCTTCCAACCGAGTCTGCAGATTTTGTTTTACACCTATTCATCAGGCGATGAAGGAGCATCATATGATCTTCCAAACATTAGATCACATTGTAATCGTAGGTCCCGGTCAATCAGCATTTTTGATGGAAAATGACCGGTCGATTCGTGGACACCACTTCGGTAGGCCAGCAGGTAAAAAGTTAGGTAACTGTCCCAGTCTTGCTGGTTTCTAGATACGAATATAGAGAGATGATAAAGTATTGTTCTCTTGAGCCTCCCTACCATGCCAGCCGATTGAGGAT